>JAEQBH010002243.1:0-218153 GCA_016808115.1 Tetrastigma voinierianum | reverse complement strand
TCATGCATTCATTAGGCATTTGATGAGATGATATGTATGTGCTTGAATTGTATGAAACATATACATGATGACTGCATAAGGAACACTAGGTCGAAAACATAACATTGTGGGTTCGAAAATGAACATGAAAATTGGAATTGAATTGAACGGTATCAGGTGGTCAAGTAATCATCACCACTAGTGAAAAAGGTGATGCTTGTGTCGCTCATGGTTTCACAAAGTCTATTAGTCATTGCATATGCAATCTATTAATAGGACTGAGATGGAAATTAATAACTTATTAAGCATCGAGATGTGTAGATGGCAAGTCGAGGATAGGGACGTAGAGGTCGTCCACGAGGTGCTAGTCAGACACCACCTATTTTTTATCAATGTGCCTTTACATGTAGGTCAGTTGCCGCCGCTTATCACACGAAAGCAAGGCAAAGCCTAGGAGTCAGGGAGGTCCAAGCAACCTCCAAAGGTTCAAGTCACATCATCCTCGACATTCACAGGGGAGGAGATCCAAAGGTGACAGACCATTGGTTCCGACAGATTGAGAAGGCATTGAGGCCAGCGAGATTACTCTAATGAGACCAACCAAACTAGCCGCATTCCAAGCAGGGTGAGTCCCAAGTGTGGTGGGATCGGGTTAAGACCTCTGTGGACCCAGAGACAACACTCAAGTGCAGTTCCATGAGCCTCTCATGGGCAGCATTTTCCTAGCCACTACGTATATGGAAGGGCCTGTGAGTTCCTGTGAGCAGAGGGCAGTGGAACGATGATATGATGGAGTACCCGCTAAGTTTTCATCGAGTTAGCCACAGAGCTGAGATGACTACGTGGCCACAGATATGACCAAGGTGAGGAAGTTTGAGAATGGGATGAAGTTGTCCATTCGGGGCAAGATTGTGGGACTACCTGACAGTGATATGACTCAGGTCCAACAACCATGGCTATAAAGAGAGAGATGGTGATCAGAGCACCGAGAAGGCGAAAAGCAGTGGCAAGAGAAAGGAGAGTCGCGATTCTTCGCCGAAAGAAACGGTGCCAAACTACGCGGGTTCAAAGCCACCGCCATCAAGGCTGTCGTGTTAGGCTTCCTGGCCAGCAAGATGGCGACATGTTTCCACCGCCAAATGTACTCTCCGACATATATGCGTGATTTGGCCTTTAGGCAGGTTAGATCCAAGCAGCTCTCGGGATAATGCGCTCTAATATCCACGGGACAAGCACGAACACAGCCATTCCTCCACCCCAATACGTGTTTTTCAAAGCAATCAGTACTAATCCTGTGGTGTCAGATACAAGGCTCATGCAAACAGCCGAGAGGCCGTAGTACGGGCGAGGCTGGGGATCTGTGGGTGTGTCTATGCCATCATACCACCTGGGATCGTGTTTCAACATAACACGCACCTATATTGTATAGCTCGTTTGTCTCGCCTACGGGCAAGGGTATTATTTGATTCTCGTGCATCGATTCATTCATCACAAGATCACTTGTGAGAGAATCGCTTGTGAGGCGAGACCTGAAGAGTCCCTATATGTGAGTTCTCCCTGTGTGGACTAGGTAGAGATCCGACATGTCAAGGTTGGGGGAGCTGCAGATCTCCGATTCTGCCTGGCTGACTCCATGGCCGCGGGACATGCCAGTTCGACATCATCCTCGGGATGAATCAAGCAACTGCGACAACGTGTTGCCATCAATCAGGAGCGTAGGAGGCTACCACACACAGACGGCATCGCTACGCCTGGGCGTATGCCACTCGATATTTTTCCCTGCAGCCGTGCACAACTCTGGTGGCATGGACATGACTAAGTCAAGAATAGCCCAATTCCTCGAGGAAAGAGCAAGACCGACTTAGATATGCCCCGAGTAAGGCTCGAGTACGTGGATGTATTTCGAATGATATCAGGATTACTCCACGAGGATGTAGATTTCAGATTGGAAGTTACACTTCGCACGTCGCCATCTCTATGACTCCGCATAGGATGGCACCAGTTGAGTTGCAGGAACTCAGGGTCCAGATACAAGAGTTACTAGACAAGGATTCATTAGACCGAGCTCTTCACCTTAGGGCACTCTGGTTCTATTTGCGAATAAGAAAGACAAAACCTTCGATCGCAAGATTGACTATCGATAGTCAAATCGTGAGCATGATCAAGAATCTGGTGACCACTATCGAGGATCACACCTAGGTTCGGGACGCTGAGGGAGCGAGTCTACTCCAAGATGTACCTTCGCACAAAGCTATCACCACCGAGGGTTAGTGAGCACGTACATCCCTAAGACCGCGTCAGATGTAATACGGGCACTTTGAGTTTACAGATGCCTTCGATCAAGAACGCATCTGCCAAAGATTCATGGAACCTCATGCATAGTGGTATTCGACCTCATTTAGACGCTTTGTCATAGCTTTCGTGATGACATTTGATCTCTTCCTACCGAGAGGGAAAGGCTGAGGATCATTTAAGGGCTGCTCGTGAGTCTGGTAGATCATCAACTGTGACGCCAGTTCAGCAAGTGCGAAAGCCAGCTTACCGAGGTGAGATTCCCAGTAAGTACGTAAGGTGCTCAAAGGTGGTTTCTAAATTTGGACCCTTAGAATGAGGTGTTATGAGTTAGAGAGGCCAAGTCGCCTTCGAGACACGTAGCGGATTCATGATATAGGAGGTTTAATGGTGATTCTCTAATTAGTAGCACTTATGATGAGATTTGACGGAAGTGAAAGTCAAGTTTGAATGGAATGACTTCAGGCAAGAAGGCATTCCACGATCAAGAGAAGGCTTACTTTAGCCTCATTTTTTGATAGTCCTAGGAGTAATGAGGTACACAAGTGTATCAGATGCCTCGGCGCCGATCGGGATGTGGCTTTTGACAATTAGAATAGTAGCTTGCGGTTCCCACCGCTTGAAAAACCATGAGCGTAATTACCCATATTTGACGAAGCACGAGTCAGCGCCATAGCGCTACTTGAAGATTTTGCCCATTACCATACGCAGCAATTCGAGTGTATTCGCATCACAAAGTCCAACACTCACGGAGCGAGACCCCAACATGAGGCAAACTGGTAGATGGAGTTCCTAGAGGATTACGACTTCACTTACATTACCACCCCGGGTAAGGCAAACAAGGGCTTATGCACTTCGAAGTCGAGCATTGCCCAAGATAGCTTCCCTGAGGGCAAGATGCTCGAGACTCAGGACAATTCGGCAACACACAACCACAGGCTCAGGCACGCTGTGGGAGTTTCCGTGGCTATGTCATTCCTATCGAGCACGCTGACTGAAACCTGGCGCAGGATGCAGATGGTGTCCATCTAGGATCAAAAGCATTTTGCATGGTCACAAGGGCTGTACCATCCACACAATAAATGGTAGTCTTTTGCATGGGGATCGGTAGTGTCTCTCAGTTAACAAAGCCAAGAGAGTGGCATCCCCAGGAGTTTCATCAAGCCCCGATTCACGCATCCGTGTGGCACTTAAGATGTACCGCGATCTTCTCGGGTTAATAATATCGAGCGGACGAAGGGACATGGCATTCGTCAATAACGCCACGCCGCAGCGTCACCGTGGTCAAGGTGGCCACCACCTACGGCGAGCCGAAAGTGGGAAGTGGGAGGCGTCACGGCGGATTTTGTTACCCACTTGCCACGGACGCCGCTAAGGCATGACGCGAATGTGGACCCTACCCGATCCACGCCTACGTGGATCGCTTTTTAAACGGAAGAAAATAAGCTGATTTTAAATTCTTAGAAAACTGGCCTCGAGGAGACAAGCCTTGGAGTCGCCACTTACTTTTTTATTGCTATTTTATAAAAAGGAAACCAAGTGAAGAAACAAAACTCAATGACTCATGATGGAAAAAGGTCATTTAAACTAGATTTGGATCCGGGTCGTGATTACCACGGAAGGTGTCCCTCATGGCGAGGTAAAGACCCCCAGTCTCCTGTGGAATCCCTGGGCTCTCTACTAGTGAATCGGGTATGTAGTATATACGTGGTCACATATCGGCAGTCTCCAGCTAAACATACAACTTAGATCGACCAACTCCACTAGTATCTAAAGATGCTTAAAACATTCAAACTGTGTAAGAAGAAGGTACTGTGGGTCCTAGCCACACGCTTACATCAAAGGTTAGCCAACAAACATAGCAAGTATGCATGACACCCAAACAATAAAGCATCCATGAAATTCATTACCCAACATTAGCACATACCTGTGGTTCCACAGCGCCGTATAAGAGGTCGCCAAAAGGCTCAAATGCATCACAAATGTCAAAATCCAAACACCATGTAATGACATATTAAATAAACAACGCCTAAGCATGCACTCGAGGTCCCTAGCCATGCACAAATCAGGAATAGGTAGGCAAATAATACATCATACATCATATTTAAAACTAAATATCGTATCCTATTACCAAAAGAAAGGAAGCAGCCGAAAGCGAGGTGTAAGTGTTTGCTTACTTTAGCACACATTCCCTTTTAAAATCCCACAAAACCAAACCATACTTACAAATCCCACATTGCCCACTACCCTACCGGTTCTAAATCGAACTCAACTCGCACCCTAAAGTCAGCCTACGTGTCCTCGGGGCAATCCAGAGCACACCATAATAGATTCGGATCGAAACATGCTAAATAGGGGCCGCCCATGAGTCGCCTTTCACAAACCTATTGAATCCTGCTCAACAAGTCCAAACGATTGAGAAAAATTCTGAAACTTTGTTAGAAAATTCCTCACGGAGTCAAGAATCCAACAAAACAAACGAAGTGCAATTTTGACTACGAATGACCAAGAACCAATATAAACAAAGCAGCAATCTAAACCGGGCCATTTCCTTAAAAATCCCAACCTAATGAACCGAATCGTCTACTTCCATCCTATCTTAGACTATCGGTGAAAAATCAAACTTGTCAGAACTTTTCACAGAGTCAGAATTCATCAAGACAAACTGAGTGCAATCTAATTCAATGACCAAGAACCAACACAAACAAAGCAAACTACCAAAACTGCCATTCCTGAAACTGAACCTGAATGAACTACCATCTGGTTTCAACAAGTCTAGACTGTTGAGAAAGATCTCAAACTTGTCAAAACTTTCTCACAGAGTCGCGAATCTAACAACACAAACGGAGTGCAATCGAATTCGAATGACCAAGAACCGAACACAAACAAAGCAAGATCACTCAAACTGCTTAAAATCAACTTCATGAACCAAATGATCCGCTTTCTCAACCAACAGAGCCGGTTGGGAATAATTTCAATGGTCAAAACCTTCTCATGAGTCAGGAATCTAACAAAACAAACAAAGGATTGATTCTCACTAATGAGTGAGAAACCAACTAAACAACTTTGTTTAAAACTGGGATCGCCAGCAAACCGCTGAATCCATTCTCACGTATGAGCGTGAACACAGGTTCAAATGGTTGAGGAAAACATAAAATTTGGTCAGAATATCCCTGAAGAATAGGAAACTAAAACAAACTGGCACATGATTTCTCACTGATGAGTGAGAACCACCTAACAATCCGTTGTTTTCAAAACCCGGATCAGTCATCAGAATCGTTGAACCCGCTTCACGTATGTGAGCCGTGAAAACCGTGGCTCAAATGGTTGAGGAAACCTCAAATTTAGTCAGAATATCCCTTAAAGAATAGAGTGGATCCAGGTCTATTTCTGCAATTCTCCACAAAACGCAAGAAACCAAGCCAAGCATTCGAGAAAATCATCAAACAAAGCCCCGGTTCTAAAGCGCCTCCAAAGGTCCTTCCACTTTGATCTTTTCCTTTGTAATACCGATTCCCACCTTAGCCTCTGAGCCTACCTGGTGTTTTCCACCTTCTGCTTTGAAAGAGCCCAATCGGGCCTCTGAATTAGCTTCCTATTAACTCCCCCTCCTCATTTTCCATGTCGAATATCTTAAGTTTTCACTTGTTTCACCACCAAGTATCCACATGATTCCAGGCTGCATAAATCCTACACACCCAAATGGACCCACAATACCCATGGTCGAGCTGAGCTTATGGCCCGAACCATATAGATTTTGGGCTCCAAATCACAAAATACCCATTACTGCCGGCCCGACTAACCGGCTGAAACCAGATGCCAACCAGCCCAGCCAGTTGAGGAAAATTGCGAAATTTGACAGAATGTCTTGAAGAATTAGGAGACCAACAAAAACGGTGCATTCATTCTAAGTCTGGATGAGAGAGATAGATCGAAAATGGCGATGAGTACCTCACCAAAAAATCACCAAAAAAAAAAAGTGTCAAAGGTTGTGATACGTATCAGCTTTTGATGAAACTGGCCAACTAATTAGTCAAATGGTTGACAAACACAGAATTTAAACAGAACCTCCTTGGTACAAGGAATCCAAACAAACAAACAAAGGAATTCACCCCAGTTCTATTAAGGGAGATATGATCGAAACAAGTCATGCTCCTGACCTGGACATACCTAATAAACTTTGATCGAGCAAACTCGAGGGGCCCCACTTGCTTCCCTATAGCACGATGCCAATAACTAAAATAATCCATGATGATACCTTGTAAAGTGAACTACATACACACTAACGGATCGCATACAAGCCCACCCGGAGGTTCGCAGACGATTGCCTAAAAGGCCCTAATGGTGTTATATGAGAAACGATAAGTGAGCGTGACACTCATAGGATAAAATGCAAGTGTTTGAGGGGCAAACTGGCGCTTCATAAATACGCCTCTTTCAAGAATAATGAACGAGGAATCGTGGGTGCATGCAAGCCGATGCAAGAGTGAAATGAATTCTAGTGGAAGAACCCGTACGACGAAGAACAAATTTTATCCTTACCAGCATCAAGGTTAACTAACAGTCGCTTCCACTTGAAGGACTTTAAAGAAACCAGTATCGGCGTCTGGAAGATGGAGTGATCCCGCACAATTAAAGATACGAAACCGGGGCGATGTTGGAGAAGGTGAGGAACCGCAAGCCCGAGAATGGTCCGCAAGTATCGGAAGGTCGATCCGAGGAGTATCTAAAGTGTAATCACGCGAGTGTCGAAGGTGGAACCAGCGTAGCACGAAAGCGTAGAATCCAGCAAGTTCAAAATAGAAATCCGTGCGAGTACCCAAAGCGTAGAATCCGTGAGCACCGAGTGAAAATCCTTGTGAGTACTGTGAAGGATCTAGGCTAGTACCTAAAGGATCCGCTAGTACCGAAGGTAATCCGTGAGCGGAAGATAGATCCCAAGAAAACAAAGTGAACTCAAGCAGTACCGAAGGTAAACTCGTGAGGCCGGAAAGGTAGATCCAAGAGTACTGAAATGGGGGATCCGCGAGCACGAAGGTAAATCCGTGAGCGCCGGAAGGTAGAAAATCAAGGTAGTTCTGTAAAGGTAAACCGGGAGCTTAAAAGGTAGGATCCGGAGAGTACCTTGAACGGGGATCCGGGCGAAAACGGAAGGTAAATCCGTGAGTAGAAGGTAGAATCGCGAGTTCAGAAGGTGGAACCGCGAAAAGCCAGAAGGGAAAATCCGAGTGAGTACCTGGAAGGTAGGATCCGCCAGTACCGGAACGGGGATCCGAGAATGGAATGTGGGATCCAAAGTAGTACTGAAGGTAAATCGGGCGAGTCTCCAGAGAGCGTCTTACGAGCACGGGAGAAGGATCGAGAAGGGTAGAATCGAGCACGAGAACCACCGCATTAAAGGGATGACAAAACTATGTCTGTGATGAACCAAATCGAATGGGACATCTAAAACGAAACCTAGAGAACAATGGGGAGACTTAGATGGAACCGTTGAGATACCGAATTCTGATGACAAAAGGGTATGCCCCAAAGCAGGACGCTTAGCAAGCATTAAATGACAATGAGAAAACACAAACACCACTAACAAGATGGAAAGAACGAGGCACGCCCTCGTAGTGACAATCCCTGCAAATGTGACCACATATGAAAGAAAGCGGTTGCGCCACGCCAGTAAGGTATCAATGCCATGTCAAAACCTACAACCCATTACAAGTACAAAGTCGAGCCGGAACACAATCATTCATTTGTGAAATCATCCATTTTATTTCACAAACATCCAATATCCACAAACTGACATAGTGGTACGCCCAAAGCAGCACATCCGATATGCAAGTGCCTGACAAAACTCAAATAAATTTCTCAAGACCCAATCGTCTCGAACAAGCCAACAAGATCATATATGGGGTGTGTGCCGCTGTGCACCTTTCATCGAGTTACCTTAATACGAGCAAAATCTTACCCAGCCTTAAGAACTATGTCAGAGAAGAAATCCCTACGCATGCGTAGCATACTAAACTTTGATGCCAAACATCTCTGTGCCGAATGGGTCGCCAGCGGTATGCAGAGCCGGCCAACACGAAAGATGGGAGATATGCCCTGCAGGAATGTGTCAGAAGCATCAAGCCACTGGGCCATCAATCCATTCCGACTCTCAGACATCTATATCCGATCATGGACTCCGAGGCAAAGCAAACTAAATGGAGAAGCAATATGTGACCTCGATATTCTCATGAACAGACCCGTCGACACATCCCATACTCAATCAGATAACCCATTCAGCATAAATGCTTCGGCTAAAACACGTAGATCTCATGGTCTCGTGGTCTTACGACTCGCATCGTGAATGTAGGCCAGGTGAAAGGTGAATGACATGACGTGGGAAACAAAGGCCCAAATACCCAATAACACCGCCAAACCTTGTACACGAATGTCAAATATCAAAGAATCATGTGAGCAAGGTGACTCATCCAACATCCGAATGAATAATGTCAAACCACAAGTGAATGCACCAGCGACACGTCGCTTAAGAAGCTAGACGATCGTATCAATAAGAGGAGAAGAAGACCGAAGGGATAAGAAATGATGAATGGATAAAGCAAAAAGAACAAGTCGGGATACAAAATGTAGCAATGTGACAACGACGTAACAACTCGCCTCAGAACGCCAAGCCGCAAAGCAAGTCACTATAAGACGGGAGTGGTGATGCAAGCACAGATCCAGTGGACCCAGCCGCTTAAGCAACCCAAACCTCATTCCTAATGAATTACCCAACCATGGGAGAAAGATCGCATAATGCTTTCTTACCAACCCTCAGAGGAATAATAAATCTCTCAAACCTAAATGAGTGAATTCACCATCAAACAAACACACAATTTTTATTTTTTTTTTTTATTTAATTTTTTATATTTTCATCGTTTTTTTTGTTTTTTTTTTTTGTTTGCCAACCACCAAAAGTAGGCCTAATGCCATACTAACACAATCCAACCGAAAGAACCCCAAAACCTCCAAGCCTAAATGGTCCTCTCAACCTAAGAACTTACATCAAAACCCATGGGTGGCTGAACGAAGGTGTGACAAACCCGATCGTAGCTCGACGAGAGCACGCTATCATCATATGAACTGGTCAGAGATGATAAAAAACCGTACTCCAAAGACAGATGGGTATGAAAATGCAAAATGGAGAAGAAAGAAACAAGCAATGATGCGAGAAAGAAATAAACGAAGAATGTCACAAATGCCTCAATGCCTCACATACATCCAAATAATAAATGAAAGTTTATCATAAGGCGCCCCAACCCGTGTCGAAAAAGTATGCAAGGTCAATGAAAGAATACTATAACAAAACCCGTGAGGCCTAAAGGGTTAGCAATAGGATATATCAAATGTATGGGTGTGCATTAGGAATATGGCTACCAAAGTAATGGCCACCCATCCTTCAATTATGATCTCATCGCATAAAATCCTCTTAATGATCCACATCGATCGGTCTGAACTCGATTTCCGCCCAAGTCTACTACCAACCAGCCTGCTCCTCTCGAAATGATCCTGATGACATAAGGCCCGGCTCCACCGGGTCTAAACTTACCTCTGGTTGCTGATCAATCCCCGAGGACCTTCAAGACTAGACGCCTTTGAAACCCCTCCCAAGCCAATCTCTTTTTCCAAATGCACGGTCATTTTCTCCGATAAGCCTGAATATGATCTGCCGCTTCTAATTCTCTCTCATCCAAAGGCCGAGCTGGATTATAACTGGACTGAGCCCACTTCGGGCCTTAGATATCTCGATGTTTAATGCTACCTCAAGGATCCTATTCACTTCATCAGCAAGACGCTCTACGCCATACTAAAGAGTAAGGTGTACTTCGGGCCAGGTACAGCACGCCACAAGCTTCCACAGTCAAGAGTTCTCCCATCGTCCCAAAGGTCCACCAAACCTTCCTGTAATCTCTGAGGCTCCAAACGCCATGTTACCCGAACCACAGGATCTAAAGTATGTCTCGAAACGGCGAGATGCCTAAAGAAAGCTGGTCGGTGATCGCAGATAATCATGCCGAGCAGACGCTCTTCGAGGGTCTATCTAATACGTACATCTTCCTCCATCGGGAGATAAATGAAGTGATTGACTCATCTCGCCGCTCGAGGGCCTCTAACTCTTCGGGATAGGTCCACTACAAGACAAGAATACCGTCTCGACAAACTCGTCTCAAATCACCCCACGCCCTACGCCTGGCGTCCCAATGATGCAAAACTAACGCCGAGCGGGCACCACCAAATACGTAGAAAAAGCATGATCATTTGTGCCTCATCTAATCTATGCCCGCGCATAACAGCGCTGTATAACTGCAAGTGAATACGGGGGCACCCTATCCCAGTGTACCTCTCAATGTCCGACATGCGAAACTCAACTGGCAAGGCTGCCACTAGAAGGTCATCATATCCGTCCCAACCTATAACTCCATCAGAAACATACAGAGACTGATCTCTCTCGCCAACTTAACGATACGCCCTTCAGTGTCATCAATAACAAGTAAAGTTCGCAACAGAATGTGGGCATGGGTCTCAGCCCGACCATGGTAACAAAAGCTCCAACCTGTGGGGCTGGATTGAACTAAGTGGTGGTGGTGGAGGTGTAACTATATAAATTTCACAGACAAAGGTCCGCATAATGGTAGCGGTGGAGGGAACTGCAGGTAGTCCCGTCGTATAAGGTCCAGATGATGGTAGGTGGTGGAGGTGGGTAGAGTCATGCGGGTGCTCCCGAAATTGGCAATGGAGTCAGCCCGATGCCCATCAATCCTCCTCGTCTCAGCCTCCAATATAGCATCCCTGGGAGATGCCATGGTATTTCCAGATCTCTGGGCCAACAGGTCGACAAGAGGCGCATCGAGAGTCCATATCTCTATGATTTGATGTCCGTTTAACTGATCGTGGTGGATCAATCTCTAACAAGTCTACCTCGATCCGAACTAGCCTTGAACCCAGTCGCTTCTTAATCAATAATCCCGAAGAAAGAAAGAGGCATGTCAGCTTCTCGTGACTATCAACTTAAATCAATCCAGCATGCAATCCCACAATGAATCCTCTAAGGAAATGAGCCGGCATGTGATGTTAACATTTAATTCGAGAAATGGCTCCACATGCAGGAGCGAGATTCTCGACATGGTATTACCCAGTAAGATGGCTCAAAAGCTAACAAAGAGAAAGAGGCAAGTCCCAAAGGCCATATGACCGCATCTACAAGGATGTTACAACTGCAGATCCCAACTTCAACAAATCAAAGTGACATTAATCGACTCACGCATGTATCCATGAAATCTAGCTCAGAGCTATACAGCTCCTCATTGCCGAACATCCGCCATTCCATATGTTCTATACATCAATATAGCCTTATGCTAGACCCTATTCCAAACCCCTAGCTCGGTCGAAGGTAAAATCGGGAATAACTCCTACAACATGCAATCCACGAGGAATGGCTCAATTGCACTCGGATTCTGCAAGTAAGAGGATACACATACGCCTACAAACACAAGTGGCAAGGCCACGCAGGGAAGGAGCAAGCCATGAACAAAACAATCATGTGCACAAAGAGCAAAGCCTACTGCCAAAAATTCCACACACACTGGATCCTCTGCTTCCAATCCTAAATGTTATAGCTAGATACCACTAATAATGAGAAAGCATGCTTGGCAATTCAACAGTGGAACACACAAGCATCAACAAATCACAAATGCAAGCCAAATACCAATCAAGTGTATTGATCATCAATTATCTACGTAACCTTAAGAGCCCCGACCGCAGAGCCACTGCGGTTTCAATATACAACCAAGTTCGCTTGATCCTTATGAAACCGTAGATTCTCGATTCTGGCCCCAAAACAGGAGTCGCCACCTAGGACCCTACCCATCCACGCCTACACTCGCTTTAAAATGGAAGGAAATGTGGGTTGATTTCTAATTTTAGAAAACTGGTCCCGAGAGTAGACAAAGCCTGAGTCGCCACTACTTTTGCTGCCATTTTACAAAGGGAAACCAAGCAAGAAACAAACCTAATGATAAAGATGAAAGCTACCCATGAAAAACCAGATTTCTCTGGGTCCGGGTCGATTAGCCTATCTGGGAAGGTACCATAATGAGGCAAGACTTCAGGCCCTGAATCCTCACTTACTAGTGAATCGGGGTATGTATAGCATAAGGGTCACATATCGATAGTCTCCTAGCTAAACATACAACTTAGATCAAAATTAAATCCAGACTGTATCTAGCACTCTTTTAAACATTCAACCAGTGCGGCAATACAGCACCGGTCCTGGCACTATACCAAAGGTTAGCCAACAAACACAGCAAGCATGCACACACCCAAACACAAAGTGACTATGTGAAATTCATTACCCAACATTAAAGCACATACCCGTGGTTCCAGCCACACCATAAGAGGCCGCCTGTGCGTCTAAATGCATCACAAATGTCAAACTAACACCATGTACGCCTATGAATGAAAATACCAACGCCTAAGCATGTACCGAGGTCCCTAGCCATGCATAGCGTGAATAGGTAGGCAAAATAATACATCATACATCATGCATGAAACCAAAATATCAATCCCATACCAAAGAAAGGAAGCAAAGTCGGAAGAGGTAAGTGCTCGCTATATTTTAGCACATTCCTTTAAAACTGCACAAAACCAAAACCATACTTACAAATCCCACATTGCCCACTACCCCACTTTGTCTAAAACTCACAACTGAACTCAGACTCCCAAAAGTCGCCACAGCCTCGGGGGCAACCACATATCGCCATAATGTATCTTGACTCGAAACATGCTAAAATGTGGCCCATGAGCCTGCCTTGCACAACCAGTTGAATCGGTTCTCAACAGTCCAAACTATTGGAGAAAATTCTGAAACTTGTTAGAAAATTCCTCACGGAGCCGAACTAGCAAAACAAACTTGAGTACCTACCAACAATTATCAAGAACTAATATAATGTTAAAAGTACCAACCGCCATTTCGGAAAACCTAACCCAATGAACCGTTGTCTGGTTTCTAACCCAGTTCAGACTGTTGAGAAAAGTGAATTCAAACCTGTCAGAACTTTTCTCAAAGAGTCAGAATCTAATAAGACAAACAGAAAGTAATCAATTCGAATGACTCCACCAGAAACCAACACAAACAAAGCTAAACTACCTAAACCGCCATTCCTAAACCCAACCCAATGAACCCGCCATTCGGCTCTCCCAACCAGCCTAGACTGCTTAGAAAAGATCCCAAACTTTTCATAACTTTTCACGCAGTCGAATCTAATAAGACAAACTGAGTGCACCCGATTCAATGACCAAGAACCAACACAAACAGCTAAACTACCCAAACTGCCATTCCGAAGTTCAATCCAATTGAACCGGTTCATCTGGTTTCAACAAGTCTAGAGACTGCTGAGAAAGATCTCAAACTTGTCAGAACTTTTCACAGAGTCAGGAATCTATCAGGCACAAACGAGTGCACCGACCAATGACCAAGAACTGGTCACAAACAAAGGGTATCACCCAAACCGCTTTTCTATAAAACCTGAACTTCATGAAAACCAATGATCCGTTTCAAAACTACTGAGTTTTAATGAATACATCAAAGGGTCAGAACCTTCCTCATGAACAGAACCACAAACATATGGTGATTTATTCTCACTGATGAGTGAGAAACCAACCAAACAACTGCTGTTTCTTAAACCTGACTACTCCAAGAAATCGTTGAACCTACTCACATATGAGCTTGAAACCGCCTAAATGGTTGATGAAAAACATAAATTTGGTCAGAATATCCTTAAATAATAGGAAACTAACAAACAACGGCATGATTTCAGCTCGATGAGTGAGAAATCCAACCGGAACAATCCGCTGTTTTCAAAACCGACTGCCCAATGAATCGTTGAACCGCTCACGTATGAGCGTGAAAAACCGGTTCAAATGGTTGAGGAAACCTCAATTTAGCCGGGTAATGGATCCTTTAAAGAACAGAGTGGAGCCAAGGCCCATTTCTTACATCTTCCACAAACGCAGAAAGAAACCAAGCTTAAGCATCCGAGAAAATCATCACTGCAAGGCCCAGTCTTAAAGCGCCCTCCAGTTGTCCCTTCCACTTTGATCTTTCTTGTACTGATTCCCACCAGCCTCTGAGCCTACCTGGTGCTTTCCACTCTCAAGCTTTGGAAAGAGCCTCCAATCGCCTGACTAGCTTCCTATTAACTCCCTCCTCATTTTCCATGTGCCGACATATCTGAGCTAATGTCACCCACCAAGTATCCACATGGATTCATGGTGGGCTGAATGTAATCTTAAGCAAAGGCCCAAAAATGGACCTATACAATACTGCCTCATGGTCGAGCTGCTGGAGCCATGGGCCCGAACCATAGGATCTGGGCCCAAAATCACAAAACGCTTCCACACAAGCCGCCCGACTAACCTGGCTGAACCAGATGCCAACCAGTCTGTTGCTGAGGAAAATTTTGAAATTATAAAATTTTTCCTTGAAGAATTATGAGACTAACAAAAAACTGCACCATTTCGAGTCCGATGAGAGAGATGATTGAAACAAGAGGAGTACTCACCAAATCACCAAAACAAGACAGACACGCATCGCTTCTTGATGAACCATTCAAACCACTAGTCAAATGGTTGACAAACATTATGAATTTTTAACAGAAACCTCTTGGTGCCAAGAACTAAACAAAACAAATAAAGAAACAATTTCAGTTCTGGATCAAGGAGATATGATCGAAACAAGTCAAGGCCCGACTCGACATACCTCTAATAAACTTTGATCGAGCTTTAAAACCTCGACAAATCTCACTTGGCCTCTAGCACGATGCCAATAACTAAAAATAATCCATGATGACACTCTCTAAAGTGAACTACATACACACTCAACGGACCAAAGATACCCACCCGAGGCTCAGAGACGTACTGCTTCCAAAGGGCCCTAATGGTAAAGAGAGGAGGAAACGATGGGGTGAGGACAATCTATAGGATAAAATGCAAGTGTCGAGGCAAATTGAGGGTCTACAGCGGTGTGGGTGATAGTGGACTAACTTTACCTAAGCTCGCACATTTTCTAGCCGGTGATGACCTTCACATTGCAGGAGTTCCCGCCGCTTCAGATGTCCGAGAGATTGTCTCGCCTACATGGAGGCCAAAGGTCCACAGATCAGATCCAGATGGCGCACACTTTTGAAAGCTTCCAGCCATGGGGACAAGGATAATGAGCACCGCAGATTCCATCCGCCAGACAGATGGTCACTGAGAGGACCATACGCATTTTGTGAGACACACGCGAGCACGCGCCTGATCATAAGGGTAGCCGAGGAAGCACTTTTCGCCTAGGTGGAATCTGCCTTCACAACAACAGCTACCAGAGAGGACATGTGATGGCACCCCACAGGCGTCAGATGAGTCACGCCGATCACCGATTTGTCGGACTAAGGTAGAGAGAGCCCATCACCGGGTCCCGACTGACAGACACCTCTAGAAGGTGAGTTTGATACGGCAAAGATCTTCTCACGCCGTAGCCGGGTAGAAGAGCCACGCTGACAAGCCGACACTCCACCTCTAGAGTTCGAGGTTGGACGATCACGCCTTCGAAGGTGATGCCTAAGAGAAGAGTGGTCGTCTTAGTTAGGAAGCATATCGAGGTTCAATATCAGCCCTCTCGAGATACTGAGACGGTGGGCATCGGTAGCGCACGGCCAAGCTTTACCGCTTACCGTATCGGTGTTCATGAGGTAGTCTAACGCCTACATACCTCGAAGATACCCGGGATCCAAATTTCATGTACGTGATCGAAGCAGATTATCACTGACACATATAGACTCCTGAGAGGAGCACCAGTCGCTGTGATTATGGATAATAAGATCAAGTTTTAAGTAAGAAACCATGAGGCTAGTGAAAGCGCTGTGGGCAACACCCCAGGAGGGAGGAGGCAACTGGGGAGGCACTAGACACGTATGCGGCCACCCACCCTTCGTCTCAGGATGTGAAGGCACGCAGTTTTAGTCACTCAATAATTAAATGACTAATCTACACGCATGAGATAAGGCACATCGCATACGCATGTGAGCAGTGTGAATGTGTGCGCACTCGGGACGAAATTCTTTTAAGGGGGAAGAATGTGAACCCGAGAAAATTCAAAATTTTCAGAATGGAAAACAATACCATTGAAAACCTGAATTTTTCTAGATTCGATGATGAACCACTTCGCCGTTGAAATCATCCTCAAATCTAACTAACACGACTCCTCGTCGAATCTCGGTAGATAAACAAATTTCACGCTTTTCGGCACTAAGGCAGCGTGACACTTATATCGGCTGGAAGGGCCTGCCAAAGGCGCCAATGTCAAGTGCAGAAGGATTCTAAACAAAAGTCGCGGAGGCCCATGCAGGTATGGCAGTCACACGACGCGAAACTGCGGCTGATGAGATACAATCTGGCTGAACCAATGAGACAGATAGATACGCATGAGAGATCTCACTGACCCATCTGACCAAAACCAGCGGATGGGTGCTGGAAAAAGTAGGAGAAAAGAGAAAGAAGAGTTAGTTTCTGTAGAGAGTAGCCTTTACCTTCTCTAAATTTCCCCGACGACGGGATCGACGGCTTCAACACGGGGTTAGCAGGAAAGTTCATCCTCGCACAAGAGCTTCATGGTGGTATGATCTAACTCCGAGTTTTAACAAACCTGGGCAGGTAGGGGTTTTTCCTATTTGGTTTAATCTTGTCTAAAGAACCATACAAATGGTAGTGTATGGGGCCTGAATGGCATGCATTTCCAAATCCCAAAGACTGGGACTGGGTGTTAGGATTCAAGGACCAAGCGACAGCCCGGACTGGATCTGTTGTAAGTAACCCAAGATGAATTGTCGAACCATAGATTAGCCCATGTTGTTTGTGTTATTACAAAGATGAATAAATATGTCAAGCTCGTATGTTAAAAAAAAAAAAAAAAAAAAAAAAAAAAACATACGACGTTTGATATATTAACATGAATCGGGCATGAAATGGCATATCGCACTTCATACGCACTGCACACCATAGAACAATAAAAAGTACGACATGGTTCTCATTAGTAATAACCACCATTTCATCTGAGTATGTCCGTTAAATATATCGAAGGGTCGCCAACAAAATTATTTATCTGAAAGAAGGTCCACTAATACATATCGTGGTTATCCACAAGTAAAACAATATCTTTGTTTTGAAAACAATTTTTCATACATGTATAAATTGATTGAGCCAAAAACACCTGGGCGCCATACCCGCGCTTCATCTTATTGTTTTAGCTTTAATTACAAATAATTTCGCGATTTATAGTCTGATATCTTATTTTACCAGAACCCAGTGGAACGAGCGCTTGAGAACATTTTGGAGCAGAGGGTAGAAGTGCAATAAGCTTCGCAAACGCGACGCTTCAACGTCGCTGGCGTCCCAACGCCGCGGACAATCCCAACGCCGCGGACGCCGCGTCACCAAAAATGGGTTAACAGCCGCAACGTCAGCGTGACGCCTCAACGCCGCGACGCAACGCGATTCGCTCCATCATTGTGCCAAAGGGGACCAGACCAAAGAACAAGAACGCTCTGACTAAGGCAAAAATTTAGTGCAAGAGCTAATAAACGAAGGAAATCATGAAGAAGACAGCTATTTTTGTATTTTTCTTTTCTTCTCGAAGTGTTGTAATGACACATGTTTTATGGATAGAATATTCGTGTACTTACATCCAGTATGTTCTAGATTCATATCTAGGGTGTTGTTGAACCTTGTCACGATTGCATGGATTAAAGATTCGTATTTTATATTATTCAGTTGTTTATGACTTGTTAGTATCTGCTCTATATTCAGATCATTTACATGGTGATATCTCACAACACTGCATGATTGTGCTAGATATCCGAGATTCGGGAAAGATAAGGATGCCTGTGGATCTTTATCAGAGCAAGTTCCTCTAAATAATTCTGCCAGAATGGGAGATATTCCGATTCTAAAGGGTGACACTAAAGTTTAAAGCATTTAAGCTGCCAGGCAGTATCGTCGAGGTAGAGATACACTTAACCTCGCTAGCAGATGTGGATACACCTCGAGAGAGGGCATTCATTAAGAATCCATCCATCAAATCACCAAAACACAATCCACAAAGAAATTCTTCCAGCAACCAATCGGCGACATACGCGCCCAGTCCCACACGCGAACCCAGTTATCATCCTTTGAGTTTGGTCTCCATCGTTTAATCATTACCAGTTGTCGCCCAGATAATACTCAAAGAATTAAGAATCAACGCACTTTTCCTCGCGGATCGACATCCGCATTTCCTAGTACATCAGACATTTGATACCACGCGCACTCGCCTACATAGCGTATACATTTTACACATCACGCTTCGCTTATCAAGTTTTGCACCGCTTGTTGGGATAGTTTAGTGTTGATATTGAGAACAAGGCAATTAGATATTATTCTAGAATTTTAAGTTTTATTTTGTTTTATAAGTGTTGCACGTAATTTTCCATTTGTGTGTGATTGCAAATAAGGTTACAAGTGAGTGCATGCAAACACGGTCAAATAACTACATCCGCTTTGATCCTCGGAGCCTAAGAACTCTTACACAGATGGCGCCGAGAACCGTAGAACAAAAGTTGACAGCTTCTGTAGTGCACCCAGCAATCAAAACAATGAAGAGCATGATCTTCGCATTGAGCAAATGAGCCAACAAAGGAAACTGCACGGGAATAATGGTAGGACCAGGCACCTGTGCCATATTTATACAAACTAAATGGATCCATTCATGTTGCTAGAAGAGTTTCATGCCCTACCACTCACGCTTGTTCGGGATGGTTATCCGAAGACCACCTATTCGTGCAAACAACTCGGAAGCCAAGCTGCAACCCGCTGCATGCTACGTAATGACCTTATTCCACTGACGCTTCCAATGAGAACTAAATATGCATTTCACCAATTTCCCTCGGCTCGTGGACACGATCAAGCACAATGAAGTCACAAGAGGCACTCAAAGGGAGATTATTCCCACTCTCACTAAAGTGATAGAGTCAAACATTGGTCACAAGTCAACCACTCACTCCATTACCTCATGGAATGATTTAGTGCGAAAGGTCTCCCATCAGTTCTTCCCACTCGCAAAATCGCACAATCGTGCAAAGAAATCACTTTTAACAACTAGAGGGAGAGAAACTGCAAAGGCATGATAGATTTCATCAACCATCGAGGAAATGCCCACATCACAAGCTACCGCGTGATGGATGAAGGTCCATACTTTTTATAATGGTCTGAGGAATGAATTAGAATGAAGATCGATGCCTCACAGCAGGGGCTAATGAAGAAGACCACAAACCAAGCAGTGAAATTGAAGATGCCGCTACTAACACCAATCGCGCAACAGAGAGAAGACTACACCAGCCAAGGCCATAGCGGCTACGCATAACGAGGCACTAATAATCTAGGTTACTCATGTCAGCACGTACCACTCAGCCAGCTAACTAGACAAAGAAGGTACCGTGGAATGCCATACAACCCATGGAGTTGTGTGAATTCTATGAGGACAAAGACAACAAAGACGTAATGCCAACGAACCCAAGTAAACAAAGAGAGTAAACCAAAGACGCGGTCAAGGTTTAATCGCAGTCACCACAGCAATGTGGTCGATGGGGCAACAACCATCGTAGAACTCAAAATCAGCGCTGGGCGGTATGAATAACCAAATAATATCAATAACTGGGTTATATGGATGGAGGAACAATCAGAACAACAACATGCCACCACCCCAAGTGAGTGAACCACCTCTCGAGAAAAAGGTAGACTTGGAACAAGCCCTTGCGCAAATACTTACCTCTCACAATGCTTTTATGAATGAGACAAGAGCAAATATGCAACAACAAGCCACCCAATTAAACAATCAAGCAGCACAGTTGAGAAACTTAGAGGTACAAATGGGTCAAATGGCCAGTCTGTTGACGGAAAGGCAACATGGTTTGTTACCGAGAAATTCAGAGGTAAAACCAAGAGGAGAAGGAAAAGAGTACTGCAAGGCCATCACTCTAAGGAGTGGAAGAGAGTTGAAAAGCTCGGGGCCACAACCAACGATAAGAGAACTGGAAATTAAAGAGCCAGAACAGATTATCCCAAAAGATAAGATGCAAGGTAAGCAGCCCCGAGATACGAGAGCAATCAATGATAATAAATTCAGAAAAGAGACCGAGAATGTATTAAGAATAGATGAACCGCTATACCAATTTCGTATCTCAATCTACAAGAAGAGTAGTTAGAATACTCCGCAAAAGTTTCTTGATATCTTCAAGAAACTACATATTAATATACCCTTTCTGGAGTCACTGGAGAATATGCCAAGTTACGTGAAATTCATGAAAAAGATCTTGGCAAGCAAGAAGAAAGTCGGAGGAATACAGACTATCATGCAATTCTAACAGAGAACGCAAAGGCTATCTTCAAAGAAGCCTCCAAAACTCAAGATCCTGGGCAATTTTTAAGCAGGCCCATTCTATGTAAGCTGTATCGGAAAAGCCCAGGTGACTTCTGGGAGCCAAAGATCGTCCTGATGCCACTCTCGATGTTTAAAAGAAAGTTTGGGGGAACCAAAACTCAGCTAAAATATCGCCTCACAACTCAGGACAGGTCCTACCAACATCCCTAGGCATAATTGAAATGCACTGCAAAGTCAGAATCTCGCCTTCCAAATGGCTTCACCACCGACACGGAGGAAGATGACCGGGCTCCCATCATACTTGGTGTAATCCCTTCCCCGGCCACTGAAAGGCGCAAATCAATGTGCAAGAAGGTGAGCTAAAATTGAGAGTCCAAGGAGACGAGATCACTTTCCATGTATTTCAGCCCATGAAGCACCCAGATGATGATCCACATGAAGATATCTTGGAACTTCACTACATAGAGATCTTACAAGGCGACTAAAACTTCGGATAAGCCTCGTCAAGAGATTTAGTAAAAGATACCGAGAGAGGTCAAGGGCATGAAGGAAAAATATTCCATCCACCTGAAAGCAAAGGTTCAGGAGTTACTCATAGAGATACATCACATTTCCAGCTTTCTTCTAAAAGCGCAAATCGAGATTCAGGCCGTCAGCTACCGACATTAAACAAAGCGCCGGGGGCAAACCCAGTTTTCTAGCGAATTTTTCCATGGTTTTGAATTTTCTTGTTTGTTTTAAGTTTGCTTGTTTTCTTCGTTTCCTTCCTTAATCGGATTTTTTTACCGCTTGTTGTGGCCCGAGATCGAAAGTAATGTGGCGGATCCGATCGAGAAACTCAGGGGCCACCATTTGCAAAAGGGGGGTTTTTCTTACCTCGAAATATCACGCAAATTTAGCATCTGCTCTCTCTCGTAACGTCGCCGATGTCGCTCAACGCCGCCGACGCCGCGTTTCTTCCCCGCCTCTCGAAAGTCGCGACGTTGATCCTAACGCCGTGACGCCGAAAAATAACCTTCGCAACGCCGCAACGCCGATTCATACTCTTCATAACGCCGCCAGACGCTGGATTCACTTCTTCGTGAACGCCGCCGACGTTGATTCAACGCCAGCGACGCTATCGCCATTTTTTCGAACGTCAGCGACGCCAATCTAACGCCGCCGACTCGCCTCGCTTTGCGCCAAACCTCTCATTCTGACGACCGCATACATCCTCGCCGTAACTCCTAATGAGACCTTATCATTGCCACCTCCACCCAACCCAGCCGCCCGCCCCTTACCAACCTCCTGTCCCAAAGTGTGGACAGTCCCATTTTCCGAGCCCACGCCCGTCCCGAGAGTCCACCGCATCCTGAACGGTCCCGTCAGTGCCCCGCCCACCGCCTCCGTCGCCCCTCGGTGGCTCCTGGCCCCATCCGGGCCCTATCAGGGCTCCAGCTGGGAGCGCCCGCACCCATTAGGTGCCCGAGGTCCCCGCCCACGCCCTGAATAGGAAACCCTATCAGGCCCCCAGCTCGACCTTCGCCCAAGTCACCCAGAGCTGCCTCTTCGCGCCATTAAGCCCCAGCTGCGGCCCTCGTGCTTAGCGCCCAGCCCATCCCTATACACCGATGCCTGCAGGCGCAAAATCACCTACAAACTGGTCGCAAGAGGACCCGACCGAATTTCGACCTCAACAGGTTTGTCAATGAGGTGTCGCGACGGCTCTCAAAGACAATACAGGCACCTGGCCTCTTATCAAAGAAAGGCTTGAACTGACTCGACGACTCTTTCAGAAGACCATTGTGACTAAGGGATGGCGCGCTTATTTCAACAACCTCGTCCAGTTGCGATGAGTGTGGTACGAGAATTCTACGCCAACCTCGCTCCCACGAGTCAAAAAGGTTCGCGCGTGGGAGGTCGGGTAGACTCAACGCAGCTCATCAAACTATTTTTATAATCTATCCGCCCCGGAGTTTTGACGGCTTTCACGAGCTGGCTGATTCGCGCCACAACAGGTGATCCTAATCAACAAAATTTATATCCTGTTCTCTGTACGCGTGAAATGCTTACTCGCAAAGATAAATGCTCAGGGTCACCGATGTGGACGGGTTTTCAGACAAATGACTTACAAAGGAAGGCCAAATGGTGAATTCAATTTGGATTTTTATGTTTGGTAAAAATGTGTTTTGGGTGTTCAACACCAAACGAAAAACAAGAAAAATCGTAAAATAGAACCCTTTGATGCAAATACTGGTTTAGTGGTTTTAAGGTAACCACACGTCCCTGGTATTTTTCTCGAGTCAGAGGATGACATATAGTCAGCTTCCGAACTCCATCTTCATTTAGCTTTAAAATTAAACCTATGATTTTCTCCTTTGAAACATAGCATTAATGGGTACAAATGTCCTCAATAAAGGAAAACATCTCCAAAAACCCTACTCCACGATAACTAGCAGGAGACAACTGACCGAGCCTCAAATGGATCTAGTGAGTATCCATCAACCCAAAGCTTCTGCCAAATACACATTAAAGAGAGCATGCTTATGAGATTTCCAAGACCCAAGTGGGAGTATGCAGAACACAAACAACCATAAATACGTGCGTTAAAAAACAGGGAAACCGTGGAGTTACCCCACACCCTAGCCAACAAATTCCCTCTTCAAGGAGGAGAGGTTCGAATTAACATCCTCTCGAGTTGTCATCCCGTAGGAGTGTTTGGCAAATGAAATGGAAAAGAAAAGGAAAGAAAAAGGGAAAAGTGAAGCCGCGAAACCGCCCTCCGCTTTACCGCATATCCGAAATTCCAGCCTGCTGATTGCATAAACCGAGACTTATATAGATGCTCAGCAAGGGAAGGCAAAAACCAAAATCTAAGGTTATTACAGGTAAAATGGAAAAACCAGTGCCAAAGCAAACAGGTGTAGTTGAAAAGAGGACCCAGGGCAGGAGAAACAAGTATCAATCAGAAACAAGGTCACAGGAGGTAGCTTTCAAAGGGTGTTTTTCTTAACATCAGCTTCTTCTTCCGACTTTGATCTCGCAATGTCAGAGTTTGACTTGAATTCTTCTTGGATCGACTCAACACTTCAGCATAATTAGCTCCTCGCAAACTCCGCAAACGCCACAAATGCATCATTAAACAAGAGGACCTTAATGTGCAACGGTTAATTAGCATGATTATACAATAAAGCACCAAAACCCATAATAAATAGGTCTGCACAGACTTCTGGGCAATTAATCACGGCTTCCAATTACCCCGAGGTCATTCGAGACTCACCAACAAGTGGGAGAGTGGAAGCTCAATGAAGGGCACGCCAGGCAATTTCCAAGGCCGCCATCGTCATATCCCTGCTGGTTCAGCATCACTTGATCACGCCTGCCTCATTCCGACGACGAACATGTGTGAAGCGACCGCTGCTGCCCCGCCTAACTACGAATATCCAGACATACCCTTTGATGTCAAGGTGTTATCGAGATGCCATCCTCCACAACCGACGCCGAAATGAACTCCGGGGCACTTCTTTCTTCATACTGGCTTATGCCGCTGCTGGTGGTGCCCTTAGAGGACAAATGAAGGCGCAGGCTACACCTCTATTAAGGTTATATCATTAAGCGTGATTAAACCGTGTACCACGGCTCCGAGGGGGACGCGACGTACTTGGGGTACGAGCCCCGATGAGGCAAGGAGCCCATGAGTATCGTGCCGCTGACTCCTGTGCGACCCCGTGGTGACGCGCCCCTCCACTCACCCACCACTCCCCACCATCGGCCGAATTCTGGGTCGTCCATCCAATCCCACCCCGACCTGAGGGACTGTGCTCACCTCACCGACGCTACGCACTTGATCTGTACTCAGGAGCACCGGGAAGTCCTCATTACCTAGGATATGGAGGCCTCCGTAATGGACATATGTACTGGGCCCCGCCAAATCTGCCACTATTTCAAAGAAGAAGAATTCTCCAGCCCAAACATCAACATCAGACTCCACCAAACACCGCCGCTACTACCGCAGGACAAGACCGATCACCAAGGACATTTCCTTCACCCTCTGTTCTTTCTAGCAAGTGGGACAATCGACATATCCGTGTTGGGGGTGGGGCAGACCTGGGTTTTTGCTCTGGCTAGCATATTTGCGGATAAGCACATATTTTCGTGATTTCTCGCTTAGTTTAAAGGCCATGTTTGTTTCCTTTTACTATGCCGAGCTCTCAGGTTGGTATTTATGTTTTTGCTTTTGGTAGAATCATCTTTCCTTTCTTTATTACCCTAAATCACTGTGAGTCCCTAGTATTATGATATGTTTATGTTTGTGAGTGTTTAGTAGCAGCATGATGCCATGTTAGAGGTTTCACGTCTACTTGACCGAGTTCACTATCATCATGGATTAAACAGAGCACAACTCCATAAAGGATCCGTCGTTAGATGCCTGTGAATTAGGTTGAAGAGTAGTGCTTAAGAGCAGTGAATCACCTCCGGATACTCAAGAAACTACTTCTACCAGCTCATCACACTCTCACACAGCTCGACTACCAGTTCAATCCACTCGGGAGTCTCTGAAACACCAAAGAGATGGGACACCGAACAAAAGAGACGCTTCTGAGCCCCAAATGAAAAAAAAAAAAAAAAAGAGAGAAAAAAAGAAAAGAAAAAGAAAAATAGGAATATAATAAAGGGACTTCAATCTAATCTCGCTACGCCCTAGGGCTTTAAAGTCCAATGTCCTGCTAACCGGCCGGAGTCATTTGACTTCACGTCTGCCATAGGACAAGAAGATGGAAGTTTCCTAGATTTATTAGGCCCTTAGATTTAGTTGAGTGTTCAGTGGTGACGCTCGAGGAACTGAATGCCCTGCGTCTAACCAACTAGGAGTCACCAACTCCATCTCCGCTACATGAACACTTACATAAAACTTCACAGCACTGGTTTTGTTTTCAGAGTAGGCATGTTAAGGAATGCCAAACCCGCATGCCTTATCCTTCAGATTTAGATTTCCCCACTGTGAGTCGAACTCGCCTGGGGAAGGCTGAATCCAAGGTATACACTAGAGATCTGTCTATTCAATGCACATGTATCCTTGGGAAGCATTAATACTAGAGGTCAGGCGCCATTAACTCCGCACCGAAGTTCAACTAAATTTTTCTCGAAAGTCGAACACCTGCGAACTCAAATTCAAGCAAAGGCAGAGGCAGTCACCATTTTCAATTGCCTATCAAAGATGTAATTGGGCGATTCTAGCTTTAAAGCCATAGTATGTCTAAACTAGCGAGTCGGGCCAGTTGGGGACAAGCAAAGAAACTAAGCTGGGTGGATGAGCCTAAAACACCTGCGCCATACCCGCGTCATTTTATTGTTTTAGCTTAATTTACAAGCATCATATTTATAGCCCGACATTCGATTTTTGCATTTTATGTGAACTACAAAAGTGGAGTCCACGCTTTCAGAACATTCGGGAGCAGAGGGCAGAAGTGCACAGTCGGGCAGAACGCCACGACGCCCCAACGCCGCGACGCCCGTCAACAAAATAAGTCAACAAGAGGCAACGTCGCGACGTCTCAATGTCACGACGTTGAGACACGACGCCAAGACGATTCGCTCCATTATTAAAACAAAAGAACCGTAATTAGCACGAAGAAGATTGACTAGTGGCACAAAAAGCGTAGCTAAGAATAAGGAAACTGAAGGCATAGCTACTTTGTGAGTTTTTTTCTCTTCCGAAAAGAATGATGATGTTTTATAGATTGAATATTCGTGTACTTACGTCCAAAGATGTTCCCAGATCTATCTAAAGTAAGGTCATTAAATCCTCGCCGTTTATCGTACTCTGACAAAGATTCAGATTTTTATATTATTCAATCGCTTATGACTCAAGATCGCCTATATCTCGTGATTTATTTACATGGTGATGTCCGGGCCAACATTAGTATTAGATTGTGTCGATATCCGAAGATCTGGGAGAGATGAGGATGCCTGTGGATCTCAATAGAGCAAACTCCCCACAATTTTGTGAATAGAGATATTCTGATTCCAGGGTGGCAATTAAAGGTTAAAGCATTTAAGCATTTTCGAGTATCGGTCAGAGGTAGATAAGAACTCAACCCCAATTAACGAGATAGGCGAATACACCTCGAGAGAGAGGGTATCTTTAAACGATCACCCGCCATCAATAAGTCGGAATAAACCGAATAGTAATTTCTCTAGTAGTAATCCATCAAAGGGTGGGGAGACAAAGTCCTAGTCTCCACGACACAAAGAAATCACCAAGATCACCTAGTTTGTTTAATCTCTCACATTAGTTAATCGTCACCAAAGTTGACGTCCGTATAATACTAAAGGCCAAATCTGCACCGCACTTTTCCCCGCGGATCGATATTCAGACTTGCAAAGACATCAGACATTTTTGATACGACGGTGCACTTGCGCACATAGCGCATACATTTGCACATCACGCCGCCTATCAAAATGTATGTGTGAGGGAGTCGATGAGAACTCGAGGCATCGGACGTGGGGCACAAAGACATTCACAGGATACGACATTTACTTGAACGTTGCGGTCGCCACGATGAGCACTTAGCGTAAGTGAGTAACCTGCGTGTGAAAATTCAACTACTACATCAAGCCACCCGTCATGGGGGCCACTGTGTGACTGAGGTACGTCTGGGAGACTTAAGCTCATCCGAGACCTTAGAAGAGAAAAGAAGGCCAGATTTGGTTTTATTATGTATTTTTATGAAAATCTAGGTAGAAAACCCAGTTTTGTACTATGTAAAAGAACAAGAGTTACTTAACTGCTAGATAATAGTTATATTTTAGTGTTTTCCAGTTCCAATGGCCTTTGTGGTAATATGAAATTGAGTTGATTTTATAGTATTTTTTAAACAAAATAAATAAAAAAAATAAGCAGGGACTGAACGGGCGGGCTACCGCCCATTCACTCTTTGTGGTCGCAACATTGCAATGGTATCGTGACAGAGGTGCGCACGCAGCGACCTCGGCGCTGAACAATCGAGACTCACACACTGTTGCATGCCAAGGAGGCCTCACGACAGCACTTCGGTCCTCTATCGCGACGTAGTCGCTCTACCCATGTCGCACAAGGTTTCTAGTGTCGCAGAGGGCGCTGGGGCAACTTCGCTTTCGTGTCAATGGCTACGACCTTTTGTGCTGGCGACAACGGCGACTTCAAAGGCGGTTAAAGTCTATCGCAGAATGTGGTCAGCTCATTCGCGTCACATACGCTCGTGTCGACAGCTCTGTCACCGCTTGTCGCTGACAGAACGCGCAATGGCGCGCGATAGGAGCCAAAGAAGAAGTGCGACATAGTGCACGACGCGCGGCCCCGTAAGCGACAGACATCGTTGTCTCTGCGGGCACGCCAGACTATATCAGCAACCGCTTGAAACCACACCGCCTGCATCGCTCATGAACAATTATTCAAGCACTATTAAAAAATAAATCATACAAAATGACTCCCGGAATTGACATCACTATACTAGTATGAAAATAATTCAAAAATAAAATAAAATAAATTATTTATACAATCTTTAAGAACATAAGAATTAATTATAATTATTTCAACACTTTTATTTACAAAATATAAAATTTATAAATTTTATTTTTTATTTTTTAATACTTAATGTTCGCACATTTCAATTCAGAATTCTACGATCGATCGGGACTAATAAAAAATGGACTCCAATAAATATGAGCGTAATTCACACAACCCGCCCATTTGAGGTTGGATTCACCGCTTCCCAATATTGTCTCAACTGGGTAAAACATGGGCACTGGGCTAGCTAATACGAAATAGCCCACATCTAAAGCTAGACAGATATGGTTTCTGTTCAGCCAATTGATTTTTTATTATTATTAGCTATTTATTTAATTATATTTTTCTCGATTTATCCATATTATTTTCGTCAGCGCCATAAATAACAATTTACGTTATCGCTGGAAGACTTAATATGATATTTGAAACTCGGTAACTTCGCTCTATTTAATTTGCTCGCTTTTTAATTTATTATTCTTTATAACCAACCTACGCGACACTGCACGGCAAAGATGCCAGCCGCGAGAGGAAAGGAAAAATGGGTATGTTTTCTGTAGGACAAAGAGAAGGAAAAAAGGGAAGAGATGTAAAGGAAAAGAAGGAAAGCGTGAAAGGGGATGCCTTCTATCGGAGACTACGGTCACGTAGCCAGCGAATGATTCACCGTGGAAGATGCAGGATGAGAGTGAAAGAAATAAATTAAGAAATATTTAAGTTAAAACTTAAAAGATAGTCAAAATGAACTTAGATTTGATTTAGTTCAATTTCGTGTTTTTTTCTTAAAATAACTTTCATTTTATACAAAATATTCTTCTCTATTTCATGTTTACATTGTTACTTAAAAGAATTAATTATTTTGTAAGAAAATAAAAGTGAGCATTTTTGTCAAAATGAATAAAATTTATACAATGTCAAATTTTAAATTGAGTTTTCAAACGTCTATAATTAAATCTACTAACCTTAATGTGTGAATCTAACATGTCCCTTGTGTTTTCTAAAAATATCCTATGTTGAACAAAATACTTTTCTTTATTTCATGATGAGTAGTCAGGTAAAATAAAGTTATATTTTTGTAATTAAACAATAAAATGTATTTTTATCAAAATTAGATCAAAATTGACAAAGAATCAAAATTTCAAAATTTTCTTTTCAAAAGTCTTTAATCAAATCACCAAATAAATTTAAACAAAATAACAATGAGAGAGAGAGAGAGAGAGAGAGAAATCATCTGAAGCGCCCATAGTTCATGTTTTCTCATCTGAAGAGACCCACGCAGCAGTTGAGAGTCAGACCAACAACTACGGGGCCAGTTGGTCGGTCGTATTCAAAGTTCAAACAAATCATAATTCTTTATAGTATGGTATGGAATGATTAAATTTGTTGCCATGCCCCATGAGAAGAATAGTCATATTAATTTGCGCAATGAATGTTCGTTTATTCTCAGAACACTAAGCAGATGCAAAGTGAGCCAAGACAGACAGTCTCGTTGCAGGCAGAAATTTTTTGCTTTTCTCTATTCAAACTTTCGAAAAACAAGGAAAACTGCTTAGCTATGGTATCAAAGATTTAAAACAAATTTCAAAAAACAAAGAAACGAATTACTTCAACATTTATATATGAACTTAAACAAGGAAAGCTTGTTTTCCTTTGTTTTCGAATTAATTCAACCAAATTCAACCAACATTGAATAAACGATTTTCAACCAAATTCAAGACGGAACCATTTTCCGAACAAACCAAAATTAACACATCAAAATTTCATATTCTCGACTTTCGTGACAGAATGAATTAACAACTGTTTCACTGCTTTCTTCAACTTTCACACAATACATGAGAAAAGCAAGACTACTACATTGAAAAATTTTTTTTTTTTTTTTAAAATCAAAATCGTAGATAGTAACTAAAGCATTGGAAATATTTTAAAATTTAAAAAAAAAAATTACACATTAATTTGAACATTATTTTTAATTTCAATCTATTTTATTTTTATTTTTTTCAAAATAACCAAAATATGTCCCAAACTCCCAAGAAGTACAACGGTCACCAACCCGACTACATTGGATTTTTTTTTAATTTTGGAATGGGAATCTTATGTTATTGATTATTTTTTATTTTTTTTACTGTCAGTTTTATTATTCATATAAATTCTTACTTAATTACTTTTTTATTAGAATTTAGACACGTTTAACACATGAATTTTTTATAACTAAAAGATTTGAAACACAGATAATAAAATGTACCCCCACCGGATCTCTACCTAGACCCCCTCTTTCTTCTTTGCATGTTCTCATTTTTTTAAGCTGTAACACTCTATCAATCGAGTTGGGGTACTGACTTACGCATCATATTTTTGGCGTATGCGACATTGCACATCTTGGCTTCACTGGCTCTGCGCCTATCTATCAACAAAACAGAAATAGCACATTCATGTTTTTTAAAAAACAAGTTCTTTCTGTAATTAATAATTTAAAGACCTGTTTGGTTACTGTTTAAGAAAACTGTTTTTTGTTTTGAAAAATAAGAAGAAAAAAGAAAACATAAAGAACACATTGGGTTACCAGTTTTTTTTTTTTTTGTTATGAAAAACACAAAAATACAAAAACACTTCAAATCAAAATAACATTAATGTACTATGATACTGGGGTTGTTTTTAAAACTATTCTCAAAAAACAGTTTAAAAAACATGAGCCAAACAGGCTTCAGAGCTTTCAATGCTCGCTTTTCAAGAAAAAGACTAGAACCAGAAGTACTTTCTGAGTTCCTTGTTCATCTTGTTTTCAGAAAAACAAGCCAAAACCAGAACAAACATGCCCTTTGTCACATGAGACAATCCTCAGTCTCCTCAGAGAAATAATGACCACAAACTGATTTACTTCACTGCAAACATGCTAGTACTACAATGTCAAATTCTGATGGGACTTCTGAAGGTTCAAAGATAACACTATTAAATCAACATTGAACCTGCAGCCATTCTAAGAACCACCTATTCCAACTAGTTTTTACTAGTGATCCACAGTAGCAAAATCTTGGAGGTAGAATGAAAATAATAAAGAAAATAATTTAATTTTCAATAGAAATACTGAAGTTTTTAATTTGGAGGGTGCCTTCACTACCCTATGCAACATAAGAAACCAATTAATTGTGGTGGAAATGAGTGTAATATCATTGTGTAAGAATCAACATAAAAGAATTGGTACATAGCTTATTAATCATTCTATCTTTGTTCACTAATGGTTGAGTATCAGATGAGTGAATATGATGTTCTTAGAATTGAAAGTATGAAGCTGTCACAGAAGTTGTAGCATCATCCAAAGGCCCCATTACCTACCATACCATATCTATCCTCATCAAAAAACATCTTGTTGAGAATTGTTTAATGGCAAAGACATTCTAATATACTCTAACTCAAACGCCACTTCTTTCATTGTAGGTCTTTCTGCCGTTCAAATTGCCACCTCTTTGCAAGGTTGGCTACTGCCATGATCTTCTTGCGCACCTTCCTTCTTGACTCCGATCATCAAGAATATCACAGAAAGGCCTTCCTCCACGGATAAAATAAAACGCACACCAAATTCTTTTCTTCTTCAGAACTTGTCCAAAATCAGCTAAACAGCAAAAGCCCACCAAAACAACTCCAAAACTATATACGCCACCTATCAGTGAATTGACTTGACTGAAAATATTCTGGATCCAAGTAAACCAAAAGTCCCTGCACACGAGCAGTCAAGGAGTTTGATCAATAGAATGGATCTTGATGTCCCAAAGTCTCGACACTTTTGCCCTATACTTTCATTCATAAGAATATTAGTGGACTTGATGTCTCTATGATATATGGGCATAGAACATGAAGAATGGCACATAGTGCCCCTGCTGCATCTACAGAAACTTGCAAACGCATGCTCCAAGAGAATGGGAATTCGTTGTTTTGATCATGGATGAGTTGGAATAGGGTTCCATTGGAGATGAACTCATAAACTAACAAAGGCACTTCTGTCTCCAAACAACATCCTAACAAACCAACTATATTTCTATGGTTGATTTGAGAAAGGATCATAATTTCATTGATGAAATGACCTAACTGACTTTCATCAACTACTCCTGACTTTAACCGCCACAAATTCTCCCATCATTTAACATACCTTATAAACCGTACTCTGACCCCATTCAAGAATTCGCCTTTACTGGTTGTCATTGTTTTTCTAACTCCCTTAGATGAAAACATTTGTTTTCAACAGTTTCACCAGAAGATAGTTTGTTGTATTTAACAGACCCATTTCGTTTTTTGAAGAATTTTTTGTTTACGAATGAGCTCTCTTCTTTTTTGGATTCCTTTGTACAATCCAAAACTTCCAATAAGTATAAGCAGTGATCCTCCACCAATACTAAGACCTACATAGCTCAATAATGAATAAAATTACTTTAGTACACAAAATATGCATATAAAATTAGAATTCCAATAATGTTTAGTAAATTAATAATGATGAAACTTAAAATAAAATAAAAAATAAAAAAAAGACAGTCCCTTGATAAGTGTGGTTCTTTGTATTATTTGTTCATTGAACATGCTAATTACCAAATCACAAGAAAGTTACTGTAAATACAGAATATCTTCTACAATTTAAACTATCGACTGTAAATCTCTTTTAAATCATTTCTACCGATGCTATCTTAAAGTATATGTATAAGGTACTAGATCAAATTTGAAAGTTAATTAGAATTTAATAAACCAAGACTGTGCCAAAACCAAAAAGGTTAAACAAACTATTTTTTATGATACTATTCATCAAATCAAGAAGAATTAGAAGATAATTTTGATTGATTTTTTATGTATAGTAGAAGATGGCATGCTCCCTTAAATCAACAAGTATTTGAAAGATTTCATACACTCTTTGCTTGTTTATATACAATACATCTAATCCATATCATCTAAAAATGTTATATGCAAACAACCTTCTCTAATTTTAGGGTTCGCAATTTTTCTTTAGAAACAGACTTTAAAGCAATATCAAATTTAATTGATCACTTCTGATATCCAATTAAGAAAAAAGGCTTTACACCAATGGAAAAACAAACTGGTTGATCTATATACATTCTATTCTAACCTCAAACTCCACTTATATTTACTTCACCACCTGACAATCTTGATTTTGAATATGCAAGCAGAGCACTCTAAGCAAAGACTGGAAGGCTAGGGGAGAATACAGAACAAAGAATACACATAACAATTTGATTCAGAATTAGATCAGACGCCTAACTTATCATCTATTTTGATGATTGTGTTCAGTTAAACCATTTAAACCATAAAATTCAATTCGGAAGGATCATTTAAACCAATAAAGTGAGAAATTAAGCCCATAAATGTCCTGAAGAACTGGAAATTTTGATGATTGAAGTCATCTCTTCTTGTACCATCTGTTCATGCAAAATTCATCAAAAACCAACTACTAATTTTTCAAATGACTGAATTGAAGTTTACCTAGAATCATAGCTTTTAGATCCTCCGCCTTTTTGTTGCTGGGAAAGCAAAGATAGTCAGACCCAATCATGCCACATTCAACAAGGCCGCAGTCTGCATTGTTTCAAACTTACCAAACATGTCCAATAGATCAAATTAATTAAAATCTTTTGCATATAAAGTTGATAAAATTTTGCGAAAAAGAAGAAGAATACATACCTTGACATCCATTGGGAAGATATGATTCCCTTCATATCTATGCTCACAGCCGCAAATTTCAATATTAGTTTTTCCGACTGCCAATTACATCTTTGAGTATAACACATCCCCAATGAAGTAGTTTCCATCTCCCAGAACATGACCACGGAGACAGCTGAATCGGCACTAGCAGCCGGATCGGATCTGTTGGTGGCGTACCAGTCCCTACTCCCCAAAAAGGCATACGCGCAATCCCCACTCTTCTTGGTATAATTCACAGCGTACATACCAAGATGAGTAGACTGATCATCGTACGGAATTGTGGTCTGGCAACACTGGATTCCATAGCAACGCCGCCGTGTTCTAGTAATGCCACTGTAACAATTCGATGTGCAACCAGCTAAGATCTCTTCTCGATCGGCGGCGAGGAGGACGGCGTTGGTGTCGCATCCCATCACCATGAACATGTTATGAACGGCGGAGAAACGGAAGGGGCTTCCGCCGACATTAGGGCTTCTCCATGTTCCGTTATTTTCACACATGGGGGTTATAGAGCTATTTAGCATCGCCGTTTTGTAATCCAGCGAAACGTCGAGCAGCTCCAGGTTGAGTTTCGTGTGATTCAAGAATGGCTTCGAAGGAGTAGATGAATGGTTGCAATGAATTGAGAAATGATCGCTGAAGTAGCAGTCTTTCCCGATTCCAAACGGGTAGGGTATGGAAACATCGCCGCAGCGGTCCGTACAGCCTTGCTTTGCCAGAGATGGAGCGGCTAAAGCTTGTTTTAGGCATAGTAGATGATTGTGCACACAAGCTGAAGGACATGCTCGTAAATTTCTGATCTTACATGGTTTTTCAGAGAGAGGAGGAATGAAATGAAGATTGAAGATAGAAGATAGAAGATTTGGCCAGCAATCTTGACTGGATCAGTTCCTTGTACCGATCACAGCCATCACCCAACCCAACCCAACCCTACCACCCGCCCTTTATGACTAATGAGGGAATACAATCTTAAGTACAAATTACCAATCTACCCCGCCCTTTTATTTATTGGCAACCTCCCGAAAAATGGGCTTCCAATTTGAAGGAGTGAAAGTGAAGTAAGTGAACGGTGGAAAATATTATTATAAAAATGGCGCAATTCCTCAGTTGAATATAAGCTTTTAAAAAAATGGTATTTAATCCTTAAGAATAACAGTGTTTTGCATTTTAACTATATGTGCCTTTCAATTATCTTGAAAGTAACTCAAAACAAATGGTATCGCTATGATAACAAGTAAGACAGCCTATTAATACGAAAATTTTAACTCTATCCAAAATCTGTATATTTAAAATTTTTAACGATTTAATCTTTATTTCTACTTTAAAATACGCCATACTCGAATTCCGGTCAGGAATAAAAATAAGAAAACTGCTTTAAACCATTTTAAACGAAGCCAACGAAAAACAACGAAAAATTTGCTTAAAATTACAAGCATTATTCACAATCCTGCCACAAGGAGCTGGTTTATAGGTTAGTGTAACGGGAACAAGACGAAATGTAAGAAAAGCAGAATAAATATTAATCCCTGCTTTCGTTTCATCCCAATCGACCAAATCTCTGCCGATTTACTCAAACATGAAATGAAGACATACGCTTCGATTCATATATAAAATGCCAAAATAAATAATTCATTTTCTTTGTTAAATTTGTTATTCGATTTTCGTGAACTAAACGCTAAGGCTTTCCTTATTTTCGAAAAGCCAATGTAAAACACAAAAAAATTTTCTACCTACTAAATGTTTTAATATCTCTAATTCCATTTTGTTATCATTGAAATAAATATTTGAGTTATATCAAGATTAAATATTTATGTTTGTTGACATGTCTATATAAAAGTAAATACAATCATTCATGGTTTAGCTTAGTTTAATGATTTGTATTCAAAATAAAAATAAAAGTAAATACAAATCATTCACACGAAGTTAGTTTAATGATTTGTATTCAAAATAAAATAAATGCTTGATGGTAATTAAAACACGTTTTATACATTTGTTTTGGAATATTATCGTAGTTGTCTTCAAATACTTAATCAATGTTGAGAGAGGTCAACTTTATCAACTACGACGGCGGTCACGCCCAAAATTAAAGAATATCATATTTTAAGATACAATATGAGCACTGCATACAAACCACTCCTGCCAAGAGTCTCTTCACATTTCATTATCATATAAGAGCGAGCAGTTATCTAAAAATTGAATCATTTAAAATTATATTTTTACTCCTAAAAATCACTTTTTAAGATTTAGCTAAAGTTTTTACCAGAGATCCCAAGCAGCCGGGTAATCTAAAGTTTTGGCGATTCCACTCTTACCCTTCTCCTTTTTAATAATTACATCACTATCCATTACCCATATCACTTCATACACCAGTAAATTCCTACACATGAAACGAAATCCCTTTCCTAATCCCTTCAAACATTTATCATAAATAATACGAACAATATTTGTCACAACTATTCGCTAGAAGCGATCGCCCACCACTTCTATAAATTTTCTTTCGAATTTAAAGATTCATAATTTCGCTTGCCCACTCGCCTGAATGCTCTAATGTTATCAAGTTAGAAATTTATATATTTTAAAATTATGTTATTTTATATTTATATTGAATCATTAAAATGAATAAAATAAATTTTGAATTAATATATAAAACAATTTAATTTTTTAAATTTATTTTTCATTCTCTTTTCTAAATTTTCTTGCATTTTTCTAGGTAAGAATTTTCATTTAATTTTCTAGCATTGAACATTTAAAATTAATCTATAAAATACTCTTAAACATGGACTATTAGATAGCATTGATGATTTTTTTTTTTTTTTTGACATACATAGAATTGATGAATTTGATATCATATAATTACTAAATGTTAATATAGACAAAGAATTTTTATATGGTTTGTGGCTTAGGAAGAAATCAACGAAAAATAATTCAATTTTCAGACAAAAATTTTCAATTGAGGGAGTTTCTAATGCTCTATAATAGATGAATGACAATTAACTATGCAGAAATAAAAAAGCAATACTATTATGTAATTACACAGGTAAAATAAAGAATTATACAAAACTTCTTAATCATCTTAGGATCGTACATAAATGATTAAACATCAAGCGAGGAATATGATTTATAACTAAATTTGAGGATGTTGAAATGGGAAGGTAGCACCATCCATGACCCATTTTTCCTACTCTACCATATTCATCGTCATCAAGAACATCCTGTTGAGAATCTTTAGGAAAATAAGATGTCCTAATACGCTCTAATTCAAACGTCACTTCTTTCATTGTAGGCCTTTTCTTACCATTCAAGTTCAAGCACCGCTTTGTGAGGTTGGCTATTGCTAAGATCTTCTCTTTCTCACCTTCCTTCCTAACTCGATCATCGAGGATATCATGTAGGTGATTCTCCTCTAACGATGAAATGAATTGTGCCACCAAGCTTTTTTCTTCTTTAGAACTTGTCCAATAAATTGGTTTTTTCCCTGTCAAAGTTCAAATCCAAGACAACCTAAAACTATATACATCACTTTTCTCTCAGTGAATTGTCCTGATTTGAAAGTATTGTGGATCAAAATAAACTAAAGTCCCTTTCACATTGGTAGTCAAATGAGTTTGCCTCCATGAATGGAACTTGATGTACCTAAAATCTGACACCTTGCTCTATATTTCATCAATAAGAATATTAGTTGACCTGGCTGCCCTATGATAAATGGGTACTAAGATGATGAATGGGGTAAGCAAGAGCTTCACGCCTGTCGCACTCTGTAAGCTATATCCCGTAGGAACTCATTGTTTTTATCATTGATAGCTAACAGTTTCCATTGGAGCATTTAACCTCATGAGCTAAAGAGAGGTACTGGCCTAAGCAACATCCTAATAACCCAACTATATTCCTATGTTTGGTTTGAGAAAGAATCATAATCTCATTAATGAATTGCTTTAGCTGACTTTCATCAATTATTGTTGACTTTTTAACTGCTATAATTCTTCCGTCATTTAACATTCCTTATAGACTCTGCACTCGACCCTCGACCAAAGTTAATCACTTTTGCCAAGTTGTCGCAGAGGCCAATTTCTAACTCATTAGATGTGAAAATCTTAGTTTTTTCAATAGTCTCTGTTGAAGATAATTGTTGTTGCAATAATAGACCGCCATTTCGTTTAAAGAATTGTTGTTTGCGAATGCAGTCCCTCCTCTTTTTTACTATTTTGTATAGTCCAAAACTTCCAACAAGTAGAAGCAACGATCCTCCACCTATACTAAGACCTACATAGTTGAATAAGGGAAGAACTTTAATTTATTATGCAAAGAGTAAAATAATTTGATAATATTATAAATCATACATAGGAATGGTTAGATAATATTGTATAGTCTTTGCATTCTTATTATAATACTTCCAATTAGTAATCCAAGCTGTTTGGGCGTTTGGTAAACTATTACAAACCACTCTCTTGGCTACTCCATCTCAATTCACAATATGATCATAAAAGTTAAAACAAAAGTAAAAAAAAGCAATAGCATTATGATTAAGTGAGGTTCGTGCATTGAACTGTTCTCATACCAAAGGTTTAGACTTAATACAATATTAAGTGTGGTTTTTGTGCATTGAACTTGCATGCAAGAATTGAGTATTTTAATTTGGGGTGTCGCACACGACACCTTTAGTGTAAAAAGTCAACACAATTTTATACAGATTGATTATTACTTATTATGTTATGAAAAGAAAGTAAAGAGGCATTTGATGCCATTTAACTTTTACACTTCTAAGCTTTACTCTTTTAAAACTTTCTATTTTGAACGATATCTGACATCACTACAAGCCACAAAGATTTTCCTTAAATTTACACCATTTTTTAAAGCACCTTGATCGAATACTATATGCCTAGTCAGTTTGAACGTGGAGTTACAAATTAAGAGCTAATCACTCTATCAGATCATACAGTGTGCCTTAATGCCCAATTTGGTTACATTGGCCAATAATAAGGAGACCAGATCTAAACATGAATTACTATTGATTTATTCAAGGGAGTGACAAAAATGGTTAAATGTGTATAAGAATACCAGAAAATTCAAAAAAGAAAAAAGAAAAGAAAGGTTAACATATTATTTTGGATAAATACCTAGTAATCAAGACTAATTACTATGTCACAAAATTAAAACCCATCCATAATCGTTTAATTTAAAAAATATTTATGTTACATCAAATCCAAAATTCATACAAAATCCAACATTTTCCATATTTTCTTAATAATTAGTTCACTGTAGACAAAATACCTTATCCTTTTAGGGGTTTACACTTTGTCTTATAAAAATCTTATTTTTACAAGAAACATTGTTACTTTTGCCTACATATGATCAAAAATTGATGGAGGTTAGATTTCCAAATGACCGAATTGATAGTTACCAATAATCATAGCTTTTAGCTTCTTCGTCATTCGTTGCTGGGAAAGCATTGATATTCATCCCCTATCATTCCACACTATGAAGGCTGCAGTTCTGCACAGCTTCAACCACCAACCATGCACAAAAAAAAACTGTCAAATTAATTAAAGAAACATAGAAAAATTCAAATAACCTAAAATTTGTAGAAATCTGTGCATTATTTTCCAAGTGTTAGATTTAAAAGTGAAAAAAATCCAAATTTCAAGTTTCGATTTTTCTTCGTGATTTTTCTGCCGATGATAAATGAAAACTACTTGAAAAAATCGATTTAAAAGATTTCGCTAAAATCACCCACGCTTAAAATCGGAAAATTCCGATATTTTCCTTTAAAATTCGATATTTTCCGAAATTGATTTTTAAAAACCGATTTTTCCCGAAAACCCATTTTTCCCAAATTTTTATAAATTATATTTAGATCACTAAGGAAAGAACAAAAACTAAATTAAGGGGAAATAAATTAAACTGTAAAGCCAAACAAAGCTCGCAGAATTAAAAAGCGTATTTCTCGAAAATAATTCATATTTGTGTATCATTAAACCCAATTGACCGATTTACTTCACTCACATAAAAGAGCGGTCCCACCGTCCCTCTCTACTCTCTTCTCACATTTATCATCTCTCCATTTTTACTTCCTACTCCCTCTCCTCAAAAATACATGACATTTTCTGAATTTACCTAATTAAAAAATACTTAAAAATTAGCTGGGGCTGATCCCAATCTAAATACCCAGTCACACCTCCAACTACCAAAAAGCCTATCGACATACTAATTATATAATGTTAAACTTTTTTTATATTTCTTATTATTTATTTGCTTATAATCTTATAATATTTTATTTAGCTTATTTTACATTATAACTTATAATATTTTTAAATCAAATATTAATTTGAAAAGAAAAGAATAAAATATCATTAAAATTTAAATTATAATATATATTTTCAATCTCCTCATTATCTACATAATATTTATAATAATAACAAAAAACAAAATAAAGTCAATATCTATTTAAATATAAATAATATCTAAATAATATATTAAATATAACATATTTAATTTAATAATTAATAATCCATTCGATGAATCTACCTTAATTAAGATAATAATCATTTCATAATCTATAATTAAAATACAAAATTTTAATAAATCGATATTTTCGTAAAAATGATCCACTCGATATTTTACTGATATTTTTATATTTCAGTAAATCTAATTACCGATATATCCGCTTACCGATATTTCGATCATCGATTAATGTATAGCGACGTTACATGTCGCTTTAATCAAATCACACAAACATGTATACGTACGTACCTTGACATCCATTGGGAAGATATGGTTGCCTTCTGCATCTTTGCTCACAGCTGCAACTCTCTATGGTTGTTTCCGACCGCCAGTCAAGTTTTGACGGTCACATTTCTAACGAGGCAGTTTCCATCTCCAAACATGACCACCGGAGCACAGCCGGAATTGCACAATGGGCCGGAATCGATACGCCGCTGCAGTCCCCAGCATTCTCAAGAAGGCATAGACGCAGTCATCACTTTGTCTTGCATATTTCACCGTACGTATTCAAGATGAATGATTGATTATCGTACGGAATCGTAGTTTGCTAAACACTGATTCCGCAGCAACTTACCGCCGTAACCGCCGTTACAATTCGACGTACAACCGGCTAAGACATCGTCTTGATCGTTACGGTAGCGAGGACGGCGTTGTGCCGCATCCTACCACCATGAATATGTTATGAACGGTGGAGAAATCGGCGGGGATTCTGCGCGTCGGTGCCCTCCGTTCCGTTTTGTTCGCATATAAAAGATGGATTATTCACCATGGCCGTTTTGTATTCGAGAGAAACGTCGAACAGCTCCAGGTTGAGGTTAGTGTGATTCAAGAAGGGCTTGGGAGGAGTAGAAGAATGGTTGCAGTTGACTGAGAAATAATCGCTGAAGTAGCAGTCTCTTCCGATTCCGAACGGGTAGGGGATGGAAACATTGCCGCAGATGTCCGCGCCATCTGCTTCGCCGGAGAGCGGAACCGCTGAAGGCTTCGTTTAGGCATAGTAAGGAGATGGTTAGCTGAAGCAAAATAAGTTAGACGGTGACGGTGACGGACATGCTCATACTCTATGATCTTTGGTTTTGCAGAGAAAGGAAAAGATTGTTGATAACTGATACAAAGGTTAAGCCAGCATTCTGACTCACAATTGGTTTGACCGTCTCTCTATTGACTCACAATTCAGGGAGGGTAGAGTAAGTGATCATCTCCAATAAAAAAAGAATATTATTTTTACTATTTCCTTTTCTACTTTATTATAAAAATAAAAATAAAAAATAAAAAAGAAGAGAAAATAAAGTCTAATAAATATAGATTTTACTTAAAATCTCTAAATATGAAAATAGAGATTAGAACTAAACAATCAACCACATTGACTTTCTATTAAAAGTGAATTTATTTATGAAACCTTTTAAAGTGTGGAGAAAGATATTTTATTATTGTGGAGTACGTAAAATGTATTTTCTACATTGAAAATGACTTAAACAATAAAATCATGACGATGTCGAATGTCCAAAGGCTGCAACGCCTAGTTCGGCCAATGGCAATTCTCACCATTGCAATTTCAATTGTGTCCATTTCAATTAATTATAAATTATGATTTTGATAATTTATCTTTAAATGGTTAAGAATCAAACAGATATAGAGAGAAGGATTTAGGGTTTTGATTCCAATGAAGATAAATTTGTATATATTGTAAAGTGAATATATGTGGAAAAAAAACAAATTTTAAGATATATAAATTCATTAAAATCAATAATATTATTTTTTACATAAAAGCCAGTTCTCTTCCAAAGGTAAAAGAAAGCCCACACTTATGGACCCAAGATAAAGCCCATCAAAGTTTAAGTGAGGTGGGCCTTGTCTAATTGTGGGGGTTGGAGTGAAGGAGAGCTGGTTTATTTGAAAATATTTTTAAAAAATATTATACTCTAAATTTTTTTTTTACAAAAATAATGTAATGTTTTCAAATCCATTAAATTGTTATATAATTGCGTAGATAGAGATTTAAAATGGAAAACTATCTAACAGAATACTCACTGCGATTATAAAGCCGACGTGATTCTTAATTGCTAGCAAATCCATAGATATTGAGAAATCATACACATATTTACTTGACTAAATACACCTTGCAAACAATTTGCTCATAATTATTTAAGTTAAGAAGTTTGATTAATCTTGAATTAATCTCGTAAAAGCACATTTTTAATCTCAAAACATATGCATAATTGAATGTTAGTCACCACCATTTAAGTTTAATAATCGAAACTAGAGTATTAAGGAAAAAGTTGGTCGGAAGATATTTGAAACAAAAAAAAATTAAGAATAAATATTCCAACTTCAAAACGGTTTCTGTCCTAAAAATATATTAAAACCATTCTCTAAAAATATTCTAAAAATTATTTTTTAAGTGTGGTTTTAATGGAAGCAAAACAGATATGTTGTGATTTTCAATATAAAAGTTTAATATAGTTCAACCATGCACAGTTCAAGTATATGTATGTAATTATATCATCTTTAAAACTATTTTGAAAAAAAAAAAAATCTTGCTTCGTTGAATAAACCAATATTGTAAACTCCATGAACACAAATGATAAATTTCTGACAAGAAATTCTCTTAAAGCATTTGTTCTAAAATAGATAGTTTTCTAAAAGGTATTTTAAAATTTTATAATATTTTAAACATTAAGTACTAAATATATTTCAAGAAATAAATAGCATTCATGAAGAATCAAACTTAAACACTATTATTCATAACTAAGTTGTTACATAGAATTGTATGCATAAAATAAGGAAAATAACCTTATTTTTTAAAATGTATTTTCATTAATCATAAAATATTTTCCAATCTGCTCATCTTAATCCTAAAATATTTATAAATACTTGAAACCATAGAAATAACCAAATGAGAATTCAAATTAACTTTAAAGTATCAAAATGCTGGGGACTTCAATGTAAATGACATCAAAATAATCAAATGAGGTTTCAAATAATTTAAAAACAAACATAAATCCTCTTACAAAAAGACATCAAACATAAGGATAGTCAGTATAAAATAGTCACAGTGCAAACCAAAAACATCAAAACATAAGATAGTCATAATAATATATATTATAAACTATATATAAACTTAATATAAACACTTTTTTCATTGTCAATCATAACGTGTTTGAAAAGAAATGGTGATGAATGAACTGATCTAGAGGTCTTAAGTTATTTCTGTCATAGTGTAGGCATTTCTTGTCTAAAATTTTGCTCAACCTTCATTGTTAAAGGGACATTTTAATATGCTCTAATTCCATGGTAAACCTCTTTCATTGTGGTACTTTTCTTTCCATTCAAGTTCAAGATCGATATGCAAGGTTGAAAGACAAGATCTTTCTTTCCTCCTCTTTACAACCCGAGCATCAAGAATATCAATGATTTATGACTCTTGTAATATTAAAATAGGTAATGTGTCACAAATTCTTCTCTGAAGATCCTTATTGAGTTAAATTGGCTTTTTTCCTGCCAAAAGTTCAAATGCGAATAACCTCCAAACTATATATCACTTTTTTGTTAGTAAATTGACTCGACTGAAATATTCTGATCCAAGTAACCAAAGTCCTCGTGATAAGAGTAGCTGTCGAGTTTGCTCATAGTAATCACCTACGTACCAAAATCGAAGACTTTTGCTTTGTATTTATCATCTAGTATATCAGACTAATATCTCGTGATAAAATCGGGCGAAGATTTATGTAAATATAAGAGCCCCGCCACCTCTGTGGCAATTTCATTTATTTTCCACTTAAAGTTGGTGTCACTATCTTGATTGTGAATTAGTCTAAATAAATTTCCATTTGAAACGAATTTATAAATCAATAGCTTACTTCTGCTCTAAGAACAATCTCTAAGAGCCCAACTACATCTTATGGTTGATTTGTGGTAAAGAATCACAATCTCATTAATGGAAGTGCTCTATTTGACTCATCAATTATCTTGACCTTTTTTAATTTTATAATTCTTCCACGCTAACATACCTTTTATAAACTGCTCTTCACTTTCCTACCAAGAATTCTATCTACAATTGAAGTTATCAAGAAATTTTCTTCCACAACTCAGAAGTGAAAATTTTGTTTCCAATTGTATCTTTATTAGAAGAGATTTGTTTTCCACAGGACCACCATTTCGTTTAAAGAATTGTCTTTGTGTCTAACCCTTTTTCTTCAAGTACTTTGTAATAAACACAAGCTCCTGAAGGAGGGTGAATAATGATCCACCCACTCTATGCCAAAACCTCTGCATTGATTGAGACAAAATTAAAAATAGAAAGTCACTTCATTATCTTAAATCAATGAAGAATAACAATTAATAAACACCAAAATTTTCTTAATATAAAGTAATGAAATATAGAAACATAAAAACTAAAAGTAGTCATCTCTGTAAATTCGGTACAATATCCTCATCTTAGTGACATTTGAAAGATACGCTGATTCACAGTTTAATTTTCCATATCCCAACTTAAATTTTACGATCACAATACTATTGATTATTATAATATAAATTCTATAATATGAAAGAAAATAGAATTTTATTGAGACGGTAAATACAACAAGGTGGTTTCTTAATCCTCTTTGTATCCATGCATTTATTGAACTCATTTATATTTTGTTCTTAGAGCATAATAATTCCAGAATTTTTAGCAGAAATATCATAGAAGAAGTTAGCAATTATTAACACAAAGGTTAATTTTATAAGGTGAATTTATAAATTGCAGTGTTATAAGAAGTATTATTTTATTATATGGAGTACTTCTATTATATATTATATGAAATGAAAATTACATGTTTTTTTGTTTTTCAAAATCATAGGTTAAAAACACATTTCCTAATCTTTTGGCTTTAAATGATTTGAATGATTGGTCACTACAGTATATTTCATGAAAGCATGTTAATTTCATATTAGATCGATTTTTTTTTTTATTGAAGACTAAGGAAATAAGGAAATCTATAATATCTTCTAAAAGATAAAATTTTCTTAATATATAACATCTATTTCTAGCTAAACAACTAATTGAACTAATCATTTCCCTATAAACATGGCTACAACAGTACATATTTTGATTCTAAAACTTCCAAATATCTTTTATTGCTAATAAACTATTTTTTTTATTATAATAAATTCTGTAATTACTTAAAATCTTATTTTTCTATGAAAGTAGAACTATACCTTTGAATTATGATCAGCTTTAACATATAGAAATGAAAAGAAAGACAATTTCAATTTTGAAAATCAAAGCTCCTACCCTATTCTGGTGCTGCAAAGTAGTATTTGTTTATTGCTGTGGTTGTAAACTCAGAATTACATATGTACCCGACAATGAGCATTCTTTAACAGCTGAAACCAAATAAATAAATAAAATAACAAATGATGTTAAAACTTTTAATAAGTCAACTTTACGTTTCTTTTTAGTATCTATTTACTGGTGATTATATTGAGTTATGTATTTTGGTTATCATAAAGCATCAACCAATTCCCTTTCCCATACCCCGTCCAATCTTTTACCTTGACATGCTAATAGGTCAATTAGAACTTTTTAAGTTATAAATATATGTTTCTTGACCCTTGAAAATATTAACAAAACAAAATAAATATATTTTAAATTTGGGATTTTTGAGATAATTTCATAATAAAATATCAAAAAAATCTAAAACAGCTAAAATTATTAATTTATTTTATTTGGTGGCCAGCATAAACGTAAAAAAAGAAAAATGATTTTAGTATTATATGAAAATTAATTCTATTGACTTATAATATTTATGTAAATATTTATATTTACAGTAATAAAAATAATTAAAATTTCATCTTACTTTTTTGTTGTACGAATAACTTTATTTATTTATTTGAAAAAAAAAACTTATATGCAAGCAAGCGAACTATTAAAAATATTTATCTAAAAGATAATTAATTTTCTATATCAAACATAAAAAAAGATTAAATTTATAACTTTTATATCATTTTATTTCTTTTAATAAACTAATATTATAAATATTAATACTAACAAATCTGGGGAGTGATTGAAAGTCTTAAGTCACTCATAAAAAAAATATTTGAAAAGATTTTTTTAACACATCCAAAGTAATACCACTTTCAAACTTTAGAGAATTAGCTAATGAGATCTAGTTCAAGTAGTTAAAGAGTTAGGTTACATAAGAAGGAAACGGGTCTAAGGTTCAAATCCTAATGGGATAAAATTATGAAGAACATAATACTATGAAGTAATGCAAAGTGAATAGACGCTAAAAAAACAATAAAACTTCAAAGAATTATGTTGGGTATTTTTTTTAATAAATTTGACAAAAAAATACATTTTATTTTGTCAAAATCAAACCAAAAAACGATGGAGGGTCACATTTCTTAAATTGGGGTTTAAAATGGTCTTTTAATCAAATCACCCTAAAACAAACAACAAACATACATACATACATATTACATACATTTTTGTCTCTCCAATTAATAACATCATGGAACTGAAGTATAAATTGGGTTTTAAAAGGTCTTATAATCAAATCACCGTAAAACAAGCAAACACACATACATACATATTACATTCATCTTTGTCTCTCCAATTAGGAACATCATGGGACTGGAGTATAAAAGGTCTGTTTAGCTCCTGAAACCGTTCTTGAGAACAATTTTTGAAATATTTTTCGTTTAGTTCATGTTTTTTAAAACTGTTTTATGTTCTTAAAAAACAAAGAGAATACGTTTGGTTCACAGTTTCTTTTTATTCTAAGAAAAAAGAAAACACAAAAAACACATAAAATACGAAAACAGTTTGGTTCACAGTTTCTTTTCGTGTTTTTATTCTAAGAAAACACGAAAAACACATAAAATATTAAATTCCGATAATAAGAACGTTTTGTAGAGAAAACCAAAATGATGTTTTCTATGTTTTCAAAAATAGGAACCAAACATGCTTATGACATTATTTGAAAACTGTTATTATTCTCTTAATTTAGTGTTTTTTTTTTCTTTGTTCTTTTCAAAAAAAAAAAAAAGTAACCAAACTTATTATCTCTATTTTCCTTATTTTCCTTGTTTGTTTTTAAGAACAGAAATTTTCAAAAACCTTAACATAATAAGCCATAAGCTTATAAAAGATGGGGAAGCGTACCTTGACTTCCATTTTTGAGGAAAGGGTTGCATTCAGTTCCAAATCCTTAGGTACACAAAATAGGAACCAAACATGTCTACGGTGTTCTTTGAAAACTATTATTATTCTCTTAATTTTAGTTTCTTTTTTCTTTGTTCTTTTCAAAAAAGAAAAAAAGTAACCAAACTTATTATCTCTATTTTGCTTATTCTACTGGTTTGTTTTTAAGAACAGAAATTTTCAAAAACCTTAACATAATAAGCCATAAGCTTATAAAAGATGGGGAAGGGTACCTCGACATCCATTTTTGAGGAAAGGGTTGCCTTCTGTTCCAAATCCGCAGGTACAAAAAGATAATGGCTCGCCGACGCAGCGATGGTCGGCGTAGCCATCAGGTTCCTGTATTCCCCACAACAGTGACAATGGAGCATATCCGGTTTCTATAAGCGCCTGACTCGAAAATTTGATAGAGAACCAAGCTGTGTCCACCAACAGGGCATGCGCTACACAATCCGTTACGTTATCCTCTTCCTCCTCTGTCGTAAAATTCACACTGTAATTCTTAAAAATGGAACTACCAGTGGATGAAATTGTGGTCTGGCAACAGTTGACACCAAAGCAATCTTCGGTTTCATTCCAACGACCTCCGCGGCATATTGATGCACAACCTGCCATCACCCCTTTAGTTTGGTTCATCAGCCGCGCGCTCCCACAACCCAACACCATGAATATGGTATCTGACTTTGAGAACCAAAACGGACTTCCGTTCAGGTTCAACTCGATATTTCTCATTCTGGTATTCGTTTCATTCTTTGTAGAACTAGAATTATTGCACGAGGAAGATATGGGACTGTTAACCGTCACTGTTGGGCGGTCCAGTACTGATATATTCAGCACTTCCAGATTGAGACGGGAATGGTTTAGAAAGAGTTTAGGGGGATTGAAGGAACTGTTGCAATTGATGGAGAACCAGGGACTGGAATAACAGTCCTCTCCCATTCCGAACGGGTACGAAATGCTGAAATTCCTGCACTTGAATTCGGTACAATTAGGCTTTACCATATACTCATCTGGAGGAGGAGGGGTTGACGCTGCTTCCAGTAGGCCAGGTAAGGAGCTGATGATCATGATCAAACCAACTGTTTCCAAGAACAACAACAAACCTCATAATCATTTCTTATTCTTCTCTATTGTCTTTCTTCGGTGTTAGAAGACAAGCACAGAGAAGAATTACTGGGATTGGGATAGGGATATTAATTGCTATGCTCACCCCTTTGTCCCAAGTTAGGAATTAATAGAGTTTGAATCAATGATTAATTTCCTTGTTTCATACTTAAAAGTTCCTTGTTTCATACTTAAAAGTTCTCATAGATTTTCCTAGATATATTATATTTATAACCATCAGCCGTCAAAAGTTTTGGTTGAATAGAAAAATTGGTCCACCTTTTTTTTTCTTTTTAAAATAATAATAAAAAATCAAATTTTGTGTTTTGAAAAGTATTGATATCAATAATCCATAGTTTATTATTTTTTTTTTATTAGTCTTACCTACCGGTTTAACTATAAAAAATCCCATATTTTGGAGGTCTTATATCCACGAATCCGCGATCGCAGAAAGGATCGACTTAATTTGCAAATCGCCATACGCTACCATCTACTGGCCCTCAAAATTTTTATTTTTATTTTTAAAATGAGCTTGATCCCCACAACCTCTCTCCTTCCTTTTTTTTGCTACGTCTCATTATTTAATTAGCTATCAAAATTTTTAATTTTTTTCTTAAAAATCCAGTTTAAAAAAACTGGTCTTCTTTAGGTCGTAGTCCTGGTTTTTCGACAACCATTTATGTTTTCTCTTTTGGATTCATTCACTTTTTTTTTGGATTCTAGTTTCTTGTAAATGGTATTTTTCAGGCAACAATGTCTGGTTCTTGTTTTGTTTATCATAAAGAAAATATCAAAATTTTATGGCAATCCAAACAAAACTCCCTTCAGATTTTCATAAATTGCAAAATTTCTAGAAATCCAAATAAAATTGCACATTTTCAAAACTTCACCATCAAAACTCAACACCAACTCACCAAAACTCGTAATTTCAAAACAAACAACCAAATAAAATATAAAATTTTTCTAACAATCCAAAACAAAACTCTAGATTTTCATAAACTGCAGATTTTCTAGCAAACCAAATAAAGTTACAGATTTCAAAACTCCACAAAAACTCATAATTTCAAATCAAACAACCAAAAAAATATCAAAATTTTCTAGCAATTCAAACAAAACTCCAGATTTTCATAAACTCCAGATTTTCTAACAATCCAAATAAAACTACAGATTTTCAAAACATCACAATCAAAATGCCACAAAAACTCATAATTTCAAAATTAACAACCAAAGAAAGCGGAAAAAATGAAAACATAAAACTATCCCGAACATAAAGCAAAAAAAAATCACGAAAAAAGAACTTGAAAGAAGATGAAAAAAAAAATGAAACAAGGCAAGCAAAACAAAATAGAAAAATTTTCAAGGAGAGAATTTTCGATTTCAGAAACTTTAGAAAATAAGGTCGAAAATTCAAAATAGAAAATTTTTGCAGTGGAGGGGGAGGAAAGAGGTGGATGGAGAACAAAGAGGGAGGAGAGAGGGGTATAAGATAAAATTGATTTAAAAATAAAAATAAAAATATGAGCAAATTAAATAATAACACATGACCAGAGAGATGAGAGGGATGATCAAATTGATTTTTTAGAAAATAAAAATTATGGGGTTAATTAGATAACATGTGGTCACATAGGATTATTTTAATTTTTTTAACCCATTACCAATGCTTCTGACCAATATAATATGTGATCCCCTAAACATGAGATTATTCCTAATTAATTCCAGATATGTGACTAATTAAAAGACCTACAAAACTATAAATTATTCATGCCAATTACCTATTTTTTTTACCTATTATCTTCTTTCCCTTTTCAACCTTTTAACGTTGTTATAATAACCCTACCTAAGGGCTTATTTGTGTATAATTTTTTAAAACAGTTTTTCTAAAAATAAGTGGAAAGAACAGGTCCAATTCCCAATTTGTTTTTTTTATTTTGAAAACATGAAGAACAAAAATACAAGAAGAACAAAACACTTCAAAAAAAATTAAAACAATGTTTTATGTGTTGTTAAAAACTATTATCAAGATCAATTTTCAAAATAAGAAACAAGTGAATTTTAAGGGCTTATTTGGTTCTTATTTTTTAAAACTATTTTTAAGAATCGTTTTTGAAAACATAAAAAATATATTTTTAGTGTTTTATGAAAACTGTTTTTATTATTTAAATTTAGTGTTTTTTTTATATTTTTTATATTTTCCAAAATAAAAAGAAAAAGCGAGAATCAAACATACTAGTATTTTCCTTATTTTTATTGTTTTGGATAATAAAAAACAGTTTACAAAAATTGTAGTCTAATTAGGTGAAGCTCCATCAAAAGATATTTAAGTATTTAATCATTCCATTTTCATCGCTCCAACTTTGACAAGTGAGGGTCAGCTGGTGCTTCAGGTTCTTGTCAGTAGAACTTTCCTGAACCTTCTTGAAAATGCGCCAAGCGCTTGGAATCTTCGCTGGGTGACGTGGTGTTGGAAATGAGCCTAAAAAATGCACGCTTTAACATCTGCCCCCGCGATTGTTTTATGAGGAGCACGCGCAACGGTCACCAACCCGCTTATTTACGTGCAGGGAATCTTGCGTCAACAAGGAAAATATTAGAAAGAAATTTGAATCTATTAAATATGCGATCCAACAAATTAATTAAAATATTTAATGAAATAATTGTTGGCAATGGGCGTAACAAATGATGATAAGAATTGAAGTTAAGAAATATACACATAGAATTTTACGGGCCCATAACGGCGAGACAGAAACTCCCAAATTCCTAATTTTTAAAAATGATAAACTAAGAATTACTCATAACATAAAGTTGCAACATGAAAATTTTATAGATATTATATAACGAAACGAATCTCACCGTTGGATTCCATTTCATAAATCTGAAGCATTTACCTAATTGGTTTAATTTAAGATAGTTTCTGATTTTATTTGCTGGCATAACGAGTCATTGAAATTTAACTATGTAAATGAGATTTTTGAGAAAATATTGAAAATCGGGAAATAATTTAGATAAAGTTCATATAAAATAATTTGAACTTAAAGTCAAACGGCGAAATCGCTTCGCGAAGAACGGAACTGCATAAGTCATGGACACGGATTGAGGTGGGCCAAGTCCTTAAGTTTTGATGTTAATAAAAGATGCATTTTGAGACAAAGGTCCTACTTTCCGCAAGGAAACGGGAGAGAGTTATATGAGAGAGCATCCAAGCTTCCTTTTGGTGATCCACATAATTCCATCGGTTGGAATTTATCGAGACAAGAACTAAAGTTCATTGCTCCTATTAAGGGCACGTGCGTGATACCAAAAAGGAGGGATATCACCACATCAAAACGAGAAAATTTGTGAAATCAAGTTTTCGAAGTTAGCGGAAGGGTTTCAGACTCCTACATTTCTACTACGCTTCAAGAGGTAGGAGTTCTTCCTATTTTTGGATTATTTCCACTTTAAGGGTCGTTTTGAGACTATAGTTTCGCTTTTAAGGGACCTGTCATCGAATATTAGTTGGTTTAAAGGTTGCTCGACACATTTTGTCACTGCTTTATGGTCCGCTCAGGCCTGGGCTTTGTGTGCTAGTAGGGGTTCTTCCTACTTTGGATTATTTCCACTATAAGGGTTGTTTGGCTCTAGTTTATGCTCTAAGGGTCAGTTTGACCGTAATATTAGCTCTGGATTAGAGTTGTTTGGACACAAGCCAGGGTCATTGCTTTAAGGTCCGTCAGGGTCGACTTTGTGTGCTAGTAGGGGTTCTTTCTACTTTGGTTTATTTCCAACCTTATGGTTGTTTTAAGGGAGTTTGGTTGTGTTGATGTCCTAAGGGGCTGTTTGGCTTGTTTTAAACGACTTTAATGGTTGTTTTACAGCCTGTTTGTGGTTGTGTATAGGTATGTCGCAAAAAAATTGTTTAGGGACTATTTGGATTAAAAAGAATAATTCGGACTGTTAAGGGCCTGTTTTGCCGATTTTGTGGCTAGTTTAAAGACTTATTTGACTGGTTTTATGGCTAGTTTAAGGGTTGGTTTGGGGCCATTGTGTGGGCTGTTTTGTGAGCATTTTATATGTTACATTTGGCCTTGAGTGTTAAAGTTGTTATTACTTGATTTTGTAATAACATGATTTAAGAATGTTGTCAATGTAATGTTATCTAACTTAAATCCACTTTGTCATTTGAATGACCTATGACCTTCAGCGATCCACTAAAACACATTTTCAATCGGGGTTTCATCCAAGGCAAACAACATATTTTTATATCTCGATCAATGCCAACAAGTTTTTGGCACCACTGGCTGACCGAATAGTCTTTGGTGGCAAAGTATTCGTAAGTCTGCACACTGACCTCATCATATTTAGTTAATTTGGTCTTCAACAATTAGTTAGTTTTTGGTCTATATGTAAAAATCAGTCAACAACTTTTTGGCGCCGTTGCTGGGGAGTTGAATTAGTCTTTGGTAGCTTAGTTGATTACTTTGTCAAATCTAGTCTTATCAGATATCGGGTACAATAATAGTGTTTTTTTTGCAACTTTTCCCAATATCCCGCCAAACTTTGATCACTTTCTCGAAGAGTAACGCCTTGTCTTCATTCATGGTTTTCCTCTGCAATCTTCTCCATTGGTGGTTCCCGCCTATCAAGTTCCCGCTTGCCTTCTCGCTCATGATCAACCTTAGGCGAAGGTGCGTTCCAACCACCAAAGCTTACCTTCCTTTTCTTCACTTTTTTGTTTCTTCGGGGGTTTTTAGATCTCTAAGTATTGGTCAAATTTTTTCTACCATGGGTGTTATGTATCGAACTGCACTAGTCGACGATTTTCGTCTCTCTTCTCCTTTTATTTATTTATTTTCACATCGAAGTTACCTTTGTAGCTAGATGAGGGACCCTAGTAGTTCCGCTTATTCGTGTTATGGCGAAGGCACTTAGGGACACCGGTCGGTGGAAGGCTCACCCCTGTGGCCTCGCAAACTGTGAAACATCCTCCTCTAGGCTCGAGGGCGCTCCTTCTGTGTCGACACCACTGTTATAATATACTCTGCGCCCGCTTCTGGGAGCTCGAGTTGATGCTTTATGGAGGAAGCAATTCTCTCTCCTAATGCTGTCTTTTCCTTCGCTGGGACGCTTCAATTTGTAGCCAATAATGGTTGGAGTGATCAGGTGGGATGAATTCTTGATGTATCACCCAAAAAAGTCCACACTGAGGGGCCGAGCATCCCTTTACCCCATCGGTGCACCAATTTTTTCATCACACTCGTCTTCACCCCACCCACACACACGTGAACATCATATGTGTCTATTTGGAGTGTGCATGTTGAATTTCTATTATGTCATAAACTTAGGTTTAGAAGAGGTCCTTTATGCGTATATTGATGAGTCTAAAACTCATCTATTTTTAAGTTCATTTTTCTAGTATATTTCAGGCTTAAAAGTTCAATTTAATGCAGAATTATGGAGCTTTCATCCAAAATTTATGTTTTGCAGAAACTTAAAGAAAATAAGTAGAAGTCAACATAAAAAGGAGTAGAAATCAGCATGGGGCTAACCCAAGTATTCTCAAACTCTTTTATGGCTTTGATACCATGTTAAGAGAAAATGAACACATTGATTCTCATTAATTTACAAAAGGGCGAAACATACATATTTATACTCTAGTGTTAGGACAAAAAAGGAAATAGAGTTAGAATCTAATTAGGAGACTAAAGAGAGAAGAAAAATAATCCTAAATGGATTAGGAGACTAAACCTTAACACCTCTTACAACCTTGGTGAAATGATCAAACCAATTTAAAGGAGATTGCTTTAGACCATATAGAGATTTTTTTAATGCTTGTCTTAGTCTCAAGACATGAAGGATTAATGTACTTTTCTTCCTCTGTGTCATTGTTAATGAAGAAATTTTGATATCTAGTTGATGATGAGGCCAATCTTGGTTAATACCTGACAACAATAGAACATGAATTATGTTCAAACTTCGATTTGACAATAAAAGTGAAAGTTTCTTGGTGACCAATTTTGTGAGACTATGTACCACTTACGAATATCATGACTGCATGGGACAATTGAAGATAGTTTTGCCCATTCAATTTGTGCTCATAATGAGAAGAGCATCACCATCTGATCCTCCATTATTCTTGGAATAGTAGCTTCTTAATTCAAGGCGACTTCTAAGTTGGGAAGTTCTTGTTGGAGGCCATTCCATTTGGTCATGGACAAATTGGAATGTGATTCAAAATTAGCTTGGTAACATGAAGAAGTTTGAGGGAGAAAAAATAAGTTTTTATTTTGTTTTATTTTTCTTTCTATATTCAAACTAGTTCAGAGTCATAATTGAATCATGCGGAGTATAAGTAAACGCTCCATCTCATGCATACATTTCATCCCATGACATTATTTGATCATTTTTGTAATGAAACAAAAAATGTATAAGTTTTCATGGGAAGAACATATTTGATTTATTTGTGGAGATTTAACTCGAGCAATGTTTTATAAATGATAATGTTGAAAGGGCATACATGCCATATTGAATGAAAATGCTAATTGACAAAACGTAGGCCCTTTAATCGAAATGGTTATGCGACATTTATTTCTACAATATTCGAAAATGTATATATAGTAAAATTGGTCCATGTCCTCGGATCCGGTTCAACCTCTGGGCTGGGTCAAGTACGGGGGTGCGACAAAAATATGGGTTTTAAAATATTTAATCAATTTAAAGTCAAACCAAATAAAAATCACAAAGTATGCAAAGAATGTCGAAAAGACCCAAAAAATGGTAACTTAGGTTTGAGGCAATATGTTTCAGTCCATACCTCCTGCAGATGCCATTTTTATTAAGGTATGATTTCTCCATCTCCCCCTTTGTTCCCTATTCTTGTTTTTGGCCTAGAATCTCTATATCCATAGAAATGCTAGTTAAATTGTTTACTAGACCAAAAGTTGAAATATTATTAGCCTTACCTTTTACTATAATTTAGAAGTGTGTAGATAGTTTCAGTGTCAAATTTATGATGGTGATGGTGAATTAACCGTTGATTTGCAGAGTGTTCTGCATAATTGGAGCGACGAGGACTGTGTGAAGATTCTGAAAAGATGCAGAGAAGCAATTCCGAGCAGGGCTGAGGGAAGAAAGGTGATTATCATAGATTTGGTATTGAGTACCAAGAAATATGAACATGATTTGACAAAGACAAAGCTCTTCAATGACATGATGATGATGGTTTTGGTTGCTGGAAAAGAGAGGTACGAGGAAGAATGGGAGAAGCTCTTCTTGAAAGTTGGTTTCAGCCATTACAAAATAACACCTAGATTTGGTGTACTGTCCCTTATTGAGGTTTATCCTTAAAGCTATAAATGATATGGTTGTTTCCCAGAAGTCTTTTATTTTTATAGTTTTTGAATGGGGCTTTTTTTTTGGGTCATAGTACTTGAAATGAGTTGGGTTTTGCTGCTGAAATAAGTTCCATTTTTCCTATTTAATGAACTTATCATTGCATATTTTTGGGCTTCTTTTTTCCTTTCTTTTCTGTATTTCCTTCCATACAGGGGAATAGAATTATGCCCTTCCCAGAGTTGTTACCATTACTGTAAAGGCCAAACTTAGATGATAAATAGAACCCCAGTACAATATATTGCTCTGCTGGCCTTGGAAAATGGTTTCTATAGAAAAGATCAGTTCATCACCTGCAGAGGCAAACAAAACTTCTAGAAATTAGGTATCGTCTTTAAGATTTGCATCCCAACACTGAAAGTAAGTCCTATTTCAAAAGTTAGTTTGCATAGGCTATAGCTACGTCATATCAAAAGCAGAAAAGTTTACTAGATTAGAATGTTTAAATATGAATTGCAACCATCCCATGAAGCCTCTGAATCCTTTAATGGGTGACGAGTTTTTATTGAATCTGATCAAGATCCCATTAAGGAAATTCTATATAATTAACAAAGAGATAGTGATTCAAATTCTTTGTTTAACAACTATACTAAGCTTAAATTGTTAAATAGAAGAAGCGTTAAAAAATGCATGGGGCTCCACCAAATCTTTAGATTTGGACATGCGGATTGGAATCACATTCCATCTGTCCAGCCATTTCTAGTAATTGTTCAGTTTTTTATCTCATCAATGGATGATCCTCTGTATAAAGGGTACTACTGTGCAAGGGAGTGTTTTTACTATTAGAAAAGAGGAAGGTGAATTGTAATATAGATGGATGTTATTCATGGGGAGGGAGCAGGTGAGTTGTTTCAAGCTCAATCTCATCTATAGAAACATGTCTGTAGCTTCATGAATTCCATGGCGCTTAAATGTGCAGTTGAACTAGGCATTCCTGACATAATCCACAACCATGCCCACCCCACAACTCGTCCCCAGTGACTGTCTGCGCTTCATATCCCCCACTCAAAGACCAATTGTGTCCGCTGCCTCATGTGCCTGCTGGTCCATTCTGGCTTTTCTATAAAGGAAAGTCTTACTCAACTTGAGGAAGTAGATCGAAGAAGAAGAAGGGTATATCCTCACACCTTCATCTAGGCTCCTCCTCAAAGACGACAACCCAAATCCCAACCTATCACCCTTAGTTTTGATGGTGCTTCATCCAGTACTAGTAACCCCTTTCCATTTATTTGGGGACTGGTTGAGAAGGAATGACCTCACAGCCTTTGAGACTGTACATGGGGTGAGCTTTCGGGACCATGGGAGACATAACCCTGAATTTTTCAATCTTTTCAATGAAGCTATGGCCAGTGACTCCCAAATGATGAGTCTGGTTAATGCTAGAGAATTAATTGAAGCCAGTTTTTCAGGGTTTGAGTTCTTTGGTAGATGTAGGGGGTGGGACAAGACTTCTTGCCCGGATCATTTCAGAGGCGTTCCCTCAACTGAAATGCACAGTGCTTGACCTCCCTAACCTACCTCTCAGCAGAGAGTAGCACTTAGTGTATGGAGGTGATATGTGTCGTCTGTCCCTTCCTGCCGATGCCATCTATTCTATTTCTAAGGTGATATCTACTTCTTTCCTTGCTCAAGTGTTTGTTTATTTATTATGCTTGATTTTGTGTTGTGGAAAAATGAATTGTTGATAGTGTGTCCTGCATGATTGGAGTGATGAAGATTGCAGGAAGATATTGAAGAAATGCAAGAGATGCTATTCAAGTGAAGAAGAGGGAGGGAAGGTTATTATCATAGACATAGTGATAAATGAAAAGAAAGATGAAGCTGATGTAACAGAAACAAAGCTGTTGATGGACATGCTGATGATGACAATGGTAAATGGAAGAGAAAGAGATGAGAAAGAGTGGGAAAAGCTCTTCCTGGAGGCTGGTTTTAGGCACTATAAGATAACCCCTCTATTTGGTTTAAGGTCCCTTATTGAGTTGTTTCCTTAGTCCAACTTCATATATAATACTGTGGAATAAATTAGGAGTGGGAAGCTGGGATATGGAATTAGTTTTACGTTTTAACAATACATCGAAGCCAAATCTCCTGATAATGATGCATGGTTTAACAATATGTTTAACAACTTAATATCACTGTAACAAATTTGAAAAGACACAAGATAGACATCAAATCTTTATCAAATTTGTAGATCACTTAAAGACTTCATGCATCGAGTGCTATAATTACGGTGATTCATATTTCTTTGTTTGATAAATGATATGAAGCTGAAAATTGTCCGAACTTGGAAGTCATTTTGGATTTTTCAACCCAAGTGGCTCGCTGTCTCGGTTCTCTTAATTTCAGCGGAATCACGCCTTCCATGTGTCCGCCCACTTTGCCAGCTTGGGCCATATGGGAGCTTAATCATATTCTATGCTGACATTAATCAAATAATTAATTGTTCTCATCAATCAATCGTCCTATAATAAGAAGGGGTCTTGGGAGTGTTTTAGTATTGATTAGAAGATCAGAGGAAGGGTTAAGTGCATTATAATACATGGATATTGTAATTCATGGGGAGGGAGAGGGAGCAGGTGAGTTGTTTAAAGCTCAATCTCATTTATATAAACTTATCTGTAGCTTCATGAATTCCATGGCACTTAAATGTGCAATTGAGTTGGGCATTCCTGACATAATCCACAACCATGCCCACCCCACAACTCTTCCCCATTTGGTGTCTGCTCTTCATATCCCCCACTCAAAGACCAGTTGCTTCCGCCGGCTCATGCGTTTGCTGGTGCATTCTGGATTCTTTTCTATAATAAAAGTTCAAGATCTTGAAGAAGAAGAAGAAGAAGGGTATATCCTCACACCTTCTTCTAGGCTTCTCCTCAAAGACAACCCAAATCCCAACCTATCACCCTTCCTTTTGACCCTGCTTCATCCAGTATTGGTAACTCCTTGGCATTTCTTTGGTGACTGGCTGAGCCGCTGAGGGGAAATGACCTCACAGCCTTTGAGACAGCACACAGACTGAGCTTTTGGGACCATGGAAGCAATAATTCTGAATTTTCCAATCTTTTCAATGAAGCACTGGCCAGTGACTCTCAAATGTTGAGTTTGGTTGATCATGCTAAAGAATTGAAGCCAGTTTTTGAGGGGCTGGAGTCTAAGCTTGGTGGATGTAGGGGGTGGAACAGGACTTCTTCCCAGGACCATTTCGGAGGTGTTCCCCCAATAGAAATGCACAGTGCTTGACCTCCCCCATGTTGTTGCTAACTTACCAGAGACTACCAACTTGGTGTATGTTGGAGGTGATATGTTTCATTCTATCCCTTCTGCGGATGCCCTTCTACTTAAGGTATTCATTTTTCTCCTTTGCCCAAATATATGTATACTTCTTCTTTATATCATGGATAAAAGCTGTTTAATCAATTGTTTAATCTCTCTTTTTTTTCCTTTTCAGTTATCCCATTTAAAATTTACTTCATTTTTTTCAATGTGATAGTGTGTCCTACATGATTGGAGTGATGAAGATTGCGTGAAGATACTGAAGAAATGTATAGAAGCAATTCCAAGTGAAGAAGACGGAGGAAAGGTTATTATCATAGACATAGTGATAAACAAAAAGAAAGATGAAGCTGATATAACAGAAACAAAGCTGTTGATGGATATGATGACGATGACACTGGTAAATGGAAGCGAAAGAAATGAGAGAGTGGGAAAAGCTCTTCTTAGAGGCTGTTCCAGTACTATAAGATAACCCCATATTTGGTCTAAGTTCCCACTGTATGTTTCCTTAGTCGAAGCACTGAAAGATAGGGCAAAAAATACCCCTAACGATTTGGTCATTTGTCCAATTTGGTTTTTTAACTTTTTTTGGGTCAGTCATCACAATAAGAAAAATCACTTTTTCTGTTTGTTATTTACTGTTGAAATAAACATTTAGCGACAAATATTTCCGATGCAGAGTAGTTGAGGAAATGTGAGTCGCCATACATATTTTAAATTTTTAAACAAAACAACTCTAAAATTTTTGCTATTATTTTTTATATAATTTATCTATAATTTTTATCAATTATTTGATGAGTATTAATTAATTTTCATGTATACCATTATTTTTAAAAACTAATAAGAAAAATAAAAAATATTTTGCATAAATACATGTATGAAACTAAAAATAATTATATATGTTTTTCACTAATTAAAATCATATCATCCTAAAATTATGATGGCGATTATATTTTATATTTATAAAACAGTCAATAACGCTTATAACAAATTTCTTAAACTGCAAAATATTTTACCTACCGAATATTTACTGTTGTAATAATCGTCGACAAATAGTTATATATAAGCTATGAAAAATTTAATTTGCAATGGAAAAAGTGGGTCGATAATTTGCGATGGTTGAAGTTCACCACCAAAGTAAATGTGTGGGTTCGCTTACCCAATTCTTTGTAGTATCCCCTTAACATTTCTACCATGACACACTTATGCCCTTGCCTTTAACGAATTAAATAGATAGGCAAACATGGTATTAACAATGCTAACATGGTACTCTGCACGTGCATTTTTAGCTTACGTTCTTAGGGCTGAGCTCAGATAAAAAGGATTTCACTATTTTCAATTAAGTTACAGTCGATCTTATATGAGATAAGGTTGTCACTTTCTCTAACGTCACCTTCACCTAATTCTCTCACATTGAAATATAGAATGAGGTCCCCTCATTTTCCAAACACCATCTAGACTCTCACAAGCCTAACAACATCATACAACATAATGTATAAAAACCTCCCAACATTGAGAGAATTAGGCAATACCTACAAATATTCATCCCCAAACCACCTTTTTTTTGTAAGTGCTTCTACATTTTTGGTGTGGTATTTTTGCATCAAAACGTGTCCCATATTTATCATCCTTCAACGGAATCGAACCGTAATATTATGGATCACATGTTTCCTATTCTGGCTCAATCAAGTCAACATAATATTTGCCTTCCATAGAAAGCCCATCAATCAAGCTAGCTGATTTCCTCTCATATTCACCATTAAGGAATATTTGTCTTCCATAGAAAATCATCAATTATGATAAAATCTTCTAGATTTGCTCTACACAATATCTCCCTTTGGTCTTATTATGCTAAGTGAATATCATTTTATGATATCTTAATATTCTACCTTAAAACCCGGGACGTAATTAAATATGGTAAGACTTGCCATCCAACACTATAAGGAAAAAGTTAATCAATGACGCGTTTAATGTGTCATAGAAGAATTACAAAGACACTTTTTTAAAATGTCATGGTGTAGACTGACATAGTATATGTTTTTAATACAATTACACTTGTTACAAGATCATCTTTTGTAATTAAAAATATTGACTCTCATATTTATTATGACACTTTTATGAGCTTTTATATCTTCTTGGGTTATAACCTTCACACTCATGATTACAAGTGTCATCATATTTTTTTACATTAAAAATATTATTTGCATTAATTTCATTAGTTATAAATCATAATATAACATCTCATAGTCATTGAAAATTCGCAAATAATATGAAAGTCATATACATAAGAAAAAACATCATATCAAAGTTACATGGATAAGGAAAAAAACTATCTATATATAAATTGATCCAAAATTACATTTGTATATATTCTCAACAAGTTTTCATATATTCTATGAGTAGGAATATAAAATATTATTTAATTAGTAGGTAGTTGAGGATCTTCCTCTGAGAGAGTGCTTTAATCCATGAAAGCCACCACGAGGCCTTCATTCATATTTAATGGAAATAAAGTTAATTCAATGAATAATTACATTTATTACTTAGATAAAGTTTGATGATTGTATTGAATCATTATTTAATTAAATACATTAGAGAAAAGATGATGATCTAAGTAACAACTTAATTAAATACATGGCATCAACAGCAAATAAAAGACCTCGGAATATGGCCTCTAAATAAATTCATTAGAATTTTAAGCAAGATTGCACCAAGAAAAAACACTAAAATACTTAACCCAAAGCCTCAAAATAAGACTAACATAATTATCAAAGGGCCCATACCTAGGCGGGCCCTATCTTAAATGCCTCGCTTCAACAATGGTGGATGTGATATATCGGTGGAACTTCATGAAGGGATATGCGAATCACCCATCGGATATCAAGTAACATAAGGTCCACACCAAGGTTACTAACAATGCTAGCACGTTTACATATACTTCCAAAAGCGAATGGACGCCGCCAGCATGTCCCAGATCAGACTCCAATTCACAAACACTGACTACCCACAGCATGTTTAGCCTTCACTCACAAAATTGTTGACAGCTGGCCATCCTTCACCCGCCATCAGTATTAATAGATGGCAACCACTTCTGTTAATGATGAGATGAGGTCGCTCGCATTCCATCAAAGATAAGGAGGTCGTTTAGTTCGTGTGGAAAAGCATCGTGTGCAGGTTTGGGATACCCCAGTCAATTGTAACAGACAATGGGCCACAATTCGATATCTAGGGTATATAGGAACTTCTGCAGTGAATTAAAGATAAAAAACATATACTCCAATTCTCGCAAAGACTTCTAAAGAAATGGTCAGCGTAAGCGCTCTAACAAAAACTCCCGATGGCTATGGAAAAAGTTTCCGCACGGCCCCCTCACATACGAGATGGAGGCTACTACTCTACTTTAAATTGAATGCCAACCATTTGAATAGGAATCTCTGAAGAAACAAGTATCAAGCCATAATCAAAGACTGGACATGGTCGACAACTGAAGCAAAGAGCTATGACACATAGCTTCATACCAAAGAATCTGCTAGTAAGTTGGCACAACTGACGGTGGAAGCGCACGTGATATTCAAAGTCGGAGCTGGGGTCTTGAGAAGCGGTTTTTGAAACACGCCCAACCCGGGGCACGGAAGTTCCAACCCAACTGGGAAGGACCTTACATTGTGGTTCGAGTAGGACTAGCTTGGTTCCTTTAATGCGATTAAATGTAATTTGCATAAGAATGTTGTCCCCGTATCGGGAATGTGTCATGCACTCCTAAGAACATTATCAAAGAGTGTATTTATCAAAGCATTAATAATAAAGAATATCCTTGTGCATTTCCTCTTAAACCCATCGGGCCACTTGTTTCTAAAAAGTCCGTACATCGATTTGGTCCTACTGCATCTAAGTCTGCATAGCGCTTATACTGGTCTGTCAAGTATCTAAAAGTCTAGATGCGCTTGTCGTCCGATTGCATCTAAAATTCCAGATGCACACGTCCGACTAGCATCTAAAAAGCCCAGATGTGGTCGCTGTCCTACTGGCATCCAGTGCTTCCCAGATATGGTCAAGGTTGGTCCTATTGGCGATCTAAAAGCCCAGATGCGACATATCCGACCGCATCTAAAAAATCCGTGATACTGGGCTATATTCAACTAGCATCTAATAGCGTCCAAACACGGTCATTGCCCAGCCGGTATCCTCTGTGCATGGTCATTGCCTTGGCTTCGAGTTCTTAACAACACCTGCACTCCGTCGACCTTTTCAAATTTCATTAAAATACGTAAAGGGTCACTTTAAATTAAAAATAAAGCTTTATGCTACAGCCTAAAGCAAGGCTTTAATTTGCAAAGTTTTCCAACATAGCCAAAGCTAACTCACAAAAAAAAAAAAAGAAAAAAAAAGGGCCTATTCCCTTAGCAATCTTACACTCCCTCCGAGTTCAGACCGCCTACCACTTACTTCGAAGATCTACGTCTTATCGCCTACTAGGACTCGGGGGCACCCCTGGTTGTCAAAGAACTTGAGGAAGTGGATTAGGGAGGAGTCATGTATGCCGTCTGGAATGTTCGGGCCGATCCTCGTAGATGCCGTTTTCGAACGCAACACCCATATGGGTCAGAGGCAAAGATAAGATCCGGTGGACCCATGGTAATCCTCCGCGCTGTCTTCCCGTCCCGCTTGCTCGGCATGAAGGAAGACACCTCACGCTGACGCCCTCGAGCTCCAGCAGAGAGCGACTCCCGTCAGCCTCCACGGCGAACCCGCCTCTAAGCTTCGGTGATCTCAAATTTTCCGACACTTACGCCCGCCTTCTCCGTAGCAGGCCAAAGAACCTGTGGCCTTAGCCAACCAACTTCCACCCCGCTTTGGGTGTCTCCTATCGCCGCAGTTTAATATTCAGCCACCTTGGCTTCTTGCTTAGCCTCGTCCCTTTCTTTCTCTGCCCGGATAACGCTTGCCACACCATCTCTGGCCTTCTTTTCCCAACGTTCCAACGGCTTTCCGCCTGGCAGAGAGAAGTGCTAAGGTTCACGATGCGAGGCGACCGACTGCTTATCATCCAAGCTGGACTGAACTCGATACCGGCGGGCCATGTTCCGTATAGTCGTCACAAATTTCTAAAATGGTTAGGAGCAAAGATTTTTTTATACAAACCTAAGTCCTATGCTGACTTCGTGACTTACAAGCTCCAATCGACCGCTGGAAGTTAGGATTGGCGATGAACATCCCATTTTCGCCACACCGGATGTATGTTCCCTTATCAACATAAATGGGAAGCTGAATGGAGTATTGCTCAGCGAAGTCATTATAGGCATCCTAAAGTAATTTTAATACAAGTCGTGTACATGCGCTGGCCACCGTGGATTCCTCGACGAGGGGGTTCCAAAGAAATGAAGCGATTTTCAAAGACGCCCTTAAGATCCCGAGCTCTATATCCAATGATGCGAACCTCTCCAATGGCGTAACATACGACTTACAATCACACACTGGCCGTGGAACCTTTCTACTGCCAGCGCCGCAGCTCTGTAAGGATGCCGAGTAATAACTACCCTCGACGGGCACCCATTCCAACCTCTTCAACATTTGGAGGACTCACAGTCAAAACCTCCCCCTCCATAGGTATATTTTACCATTCAGCACCCCCAGCCGGCCGGTCATCGAGGCTAGATTCTGTGGATCCCACTGGTGACTATGACCCCATCCCATCGAGCCTCGAGGGAGATCGCCTAGGTCGCTTCTCCCCAGAACTAGAGGTGTCTGCACCCTCAAGGGTCACAGACCGTTTACGCTTTCGTGCAGTAAACCCGGCAGCAAGGCTAAACATATCTTCCTCCTCAACAGGTTCAATATCGGCTACTCTTGTCCAATCTAGAAAAACCTTCTAAATTCGACGTTGATCGCTTCTTGGTTTGCCACGCCTCAGCCTTCTTCTTATAGGTCAGGGCAAATTGTCAACTTGAGGGTCGGGATTAACATGGGCGCACCTTACTATTGGCCTCGCAGCCGTCCGTTTGGTCCCTTGAGCAGGAGTCTGCTGAGAGGGAGCTCCCGGGGACTGGGGCCAGGAGATGGGTGAGAACAAAGTGCTCCATCGATCCCACGCGATCGAGACGAGGACGACAGGGATACTTCAAGGAAAAAAGGCTCGCCACCTAATCCTCGCAAATTCTTCACCGTCAGCAGAAACTCATGATTACGCTTTGCCTCCGTTATCTTAGGCAACCACCTGATGTTCTCCAAACCAACCTTCTCAATCCAATTTACTAACCGGCCTTACCTGCGCTTATCTGAACGACATAAAGAAAACTGAGGTACGTTAGTGCATAATCCAACTAGCAGAACGTAAATATCAACCTAGCTAAAACAAACCTAGGAGCACTAGTGACTGATTCATGTTGAAGGGAAGCCTGATAGATCCGGCGCCTCAGCTACTCAAGGGCCCCCAACCGCGACAACCCCTTTGCCTCGCTTTGGGAGAACCAGGAGCCCGACATAAATAAAGCTTGAATTATGGGCGCACATCGACAAATACCCCTAAATTTCGAGCTTTGATGTATAAGCAAAGCAAATCTCCACCAATGAGATATCCAGTCGGTATAGAAGGTTGAGCACACTGCAACCCATCAGGATCCGAATAACGTTCGGATGGATAAGCGTAAGAGGTGCCCGGGAAACATGTAGAAACTGTTTCACCAATGACGACACAGGGAAGTGAACTCCAGCCGCAAACTACTCCCGAGTAAAACAGAAAGCGCTATCCGCTTCCCCTATTGTCGAAACAACCGAGTCGTATGACACTTCGAAACCACGCCGCCGGATACGACTGTATGATCTTAATTCTCCACTCGACATGGAAGAAACCAGTCGGCTACAAAAGGATGATCCCAATGCAAGCCCTTCCCGTGATCGAACCTAATCGTGGAAGTCTCCTCGACTTCGCCATCTCTACGCCGACAATAAAAAGGGGGGAAGGGGAGGTCGACTTTAAATAACCTACCAAAATGATCAGGACTAGAAGGCCCAAAGCTTTATAGTTTATCGAAACCCCAAGCCGTGGTGCATCTCAAAACTCCACGTATATCGCCCTGAAACCCATCAAGCAATAAAACACAAGCAAACGGGGTAACAAAACTAACAAAACAATCACCTAAAATAAAAAGTAGAGCAAATAAGTTAAATAGAAGATCAAAAGCGATCGATCCCCAAATAGCCTTATTCACCAAAAATTTTAGGGAAAAGTGGAATACTTTAGAACAAAAAGAGTAGAAGCAAAGAAGCTGCCTTCCGGGCATGTATAGGGTAATGCATGAATAGGCGCATTAATGGCACCGATAGATCAACCGCAATATCGAAGACATGCATTGTTCCCCCCAACGTTTCGTGTTTGCAAAACACTTCGCCTTCTAGGGCACAAAACAAAACAAGTAAGACATGTGGGCACAACGTCGTACGAATGGAAGACCCTTGGGCTTGTCCATCAAAAGGGGCTTGGGCCTGTCAACCAAGTAGAGCCCAATGATTAGCCCTATTCGAGAGGTACGGTAAGTCATCTCCATGAACAGATAATGCCAAAGAGTCCTCAGTAACCTGGGCCTCCGTCTGGGACACGAAAAACATCGGGAAATTTAAATTCAACGCAACGGTATGTCCAAAAATCCAATTTTATTCAAGTATGCCAAATAGTTACATTGCAACCAAGACAAACATATCCAAACAACCTTGGTGGATCCCTTACAAGAATATCCAGACAAATGTACTAAGCGGCTTACAATCAGAAGAGGAAAATAAAAAAAATTCTAAAAGGAAAATCAGAAAAGGCTAAGATGAAAAAGGACGAAGAGGAAGAATGGAAAATCAAAGACAGAAAAAGAATCTGCATTAACCCACTTAAAATTTCCCCTACTCTCAACTTTGTACCTCGATCGTCAAGGAAGCCAGTGTAGGGGGGGCACGTAGCCCCAGCATAGAACTAAAACGGGGGCGTGACGTGTCGGGCGCCTCGTCCACGGCACCAGTCGACTCGCAAGGCCAGCGAGAGTTACGAAGGGTGATATTTGCGAGTGGGCTCTGTATGGAACATCAGATTGGGTTTGTCTGACGTCGTCTTGAAACGCACAATATCCATAGGTGGCAAGCAGTTGTGAGGCCTTTGAAATCTCACCATTGTTATTCCCACCTTAGCTACCCAGAGGAACTCATTAGGGGATGAGCTAGCAGCATTTGTTAGGAATCTTATAAATTTAGCTAACTCTTCATCACTTATATATAGGGGTTGAATACTGTCGTAACCAAATCATCATTAGGGACTGCTCAGCTATGCTTGGCCAACATGCGCCTCGGGACTAAAATTCATTAATCATTCCAGTTTCCCATACAATGAATGAAATACCATTTCAAATATTTTCCTGCTTTGAGGCCGTGATATTACAGGCGGAAAAGGGAGCATTGAGTACCACTTGAATTTGGGCCCAAATCATGCTATCCGATAGCTGACGATCTATGACCATTTACTGATTCAAACCTGGGGCCCAAAACAAACTTGTTTCCTGAAGTCATCGGGTTAGCAAGACTGAGCAAATCTCTTGTGACCCCAGTTCCCAGTAGGCCGTACTCTGTCTCTAGAATGTTGATCCATGGATCTCTTAATTCACTACGTCTTAAAACTATAATCCTAAAAAAGGGAATTAGTCTTTGATAAGGAAAGTCAAATTTTATCGGAGATATTATCCCTCCAAAAATAACGGAGAATTGGTCTCTAATAAGGAATGAGAGATTCTATCGTCAACATAATATGATTATCTTTCCAAAAATCAGGAAATTCAGTATAAACGAAAAGCTACAGGAAAAATTACGCAATTACATTTACGCTAATTGGCTTCACAGTCTTCTCATCCTTTTGGCTAACTTAAGCATTTGGGCGATTAGACACATGCGATCATGTCATCCCTTTTCTTTTTCTTGCAGGTTCAATCACGATCAGTGATGCCACAGAAGGCCAGACAAACTAGGTCTTGACGATCCCGTTTTTAAAATTTACTTCATTTTTCGATGAATGTTAGATAACGTGTAATACGCAGTTGGGTGATGAAGATTGCGTGAAGACTCTTTGGAGAGTAGCAGAAGCAATTCCCGAGTGAAGGCGGAGGAAATGGTATTCATCATCTGACATAGTGATAAATGAAAGAAAGATCGACGATATACTTGAAACTAAGGCACATTTGATGGATATAATGATAATGACCTTTGGTAAATGGACGAAAAGAAATGAAAGAGTGGGAAAAGCTCTTCTTAGGGGCTGGTTTCAGGCACTATAAGATAACCCCCATATTTGGTCTAAGGTCTCTAATTGTGGCGTTTCCTTAGTCGAAGTTAATTCAGGGAATTATGCAAACTCACGACATTTAGTCATTTGTCAATTTGTTTTTAAACTTTTGGGTTCTTCATCACAAGAAGAAAAATCACTTTTTCCTTCTAATATTTATTGTTGAAATAAACATTTAGCGTCATATATTTCCGATGTAAGTAGTTGAAGTATGTATTGGCAAAGTCCAAATGGAAATTTTTCGTCATTAATAAAATTTTTTAGAGACTAACTATCCAGATGGAATTTGGTTCATTGCTATTACTTGACAAATTTAATTAGTTGAAAATGCAAATAATAAAAATAAATGAATTTTTTTTTAACCATTTATGAATCTCCATTTTCTTATATTATTGGTGTTGTGTTTTGCTCAACTTGGATGATACTTTAATCTTAAGTCTTTTCTTAGATTTTTCTTATTTTTGAATAATTACTTATATGTCTACATTGTTCTGCTACAGTCATTTCATGACTTCAAGGATAAAATGAAGCAATTATGCCCAGGCTAACTTCATTATTTGTAATAATAATATATATATATATATATATATATATATATATATATATATATATATATATATATCTTTCTCTCTATATACATATATATATATATATATATTTATATATATATATATATGAATAAAATTGTAAATATTTAAAATAAAATATATTTTTATACATTTATCATAATTTTTTATATTGTATTAAAATTAGAGAAAATTTTATAATATTTACTTTTAAATACTAAATATTATGATTGGATGTCAAAAATTATATCATACATATTTCAAAATTTCAAACAAAACAACTCTAAAATTTTTGCTATTATTTTTTATATAATTTATCTATAATTTGTATCAATAATTTGATGAGTATTAATTAATTTTCATGTATATCATTGTTTTAAAATTAGAAAGAAAAATAAAAAATATTTTTATAAATACATATGAGCTAAAAAATAATTATATATGTTTTTTCACTAATTAAGATCATATCTATCCTAAAATTACGATGAATATATTTTATATTTATAAAACAACAATAACGTTTGCAACAATTTAAATCCGTTGCAAAAATATTTTTGCTGATAGATATTTACTTTTGTAATAATCGTCGACGAATGGTTATATATAAGCTAAGAAAAATTTATTTTGCAACGGAATGAGTGGGTCGATAATTTGCGATGGTTGAAGTTCGGCACCAAAGTAAATGTAGGGGGTTCGACTTTCTCGATTTTCTTTATAGTGCATCCACGCAACATTTCTACCATGACTTCTTATGCGCGGCGCTTTTGAGATCTGATAGATAGGCAAACAGGGTATTAACAATGCTAACGTGGCACTCTGCATGTGCATTTTTAACTTACGTTCCCAAGGATGAGCCCAGATAAGAAGGATTTCATTATTTTCAATTAAATTACAGTCAATCTTATATGAGACATGGTTGTCCCTTTCTCTAACATCGTCTTCCACTGGATTCTCTACGATGCTGAAATATAGAATGAGGTCCCCTCATTTCCCAAACACCATCTAGACTCTCACAAGCCCAACAACATCCTTCAATAGGATGTATAAAAACCGCCCAACATTGAGAGAATTAGGCAATACCTACAAATATTCATCCCTAAACCACCTTTTTTGTATGTGCTTCTACATTTTTGGTGTGGTATCTTTGCATCAAAACGTGTCCCATATTTATCATCCTCCTACGGAATCGAACCATGATATTATGAATCACATATTTCCTATTCTGGCTCAATCAAGTCAACATAATATTTGTCTTCCATAGAAAGCCCATCAATCAAGCTAGGCTAGTTTCCTCCGTATTCACCATTAAGAATATTTGTGCTATAGAAAATCATCAAATATGATCCAAGTCTTCCAGATTTGCTCTACACAATATCTCCCTCTGGTCTTCCTTATTTTGCTAAGTGAATATCACTTTTTAATATTCAGAATATTCACTCTAGAACCGGATCAGACTAAATATGGTAAGACTTTGCTATTCGAAACAGTCTCAAGTCTGTCTTGTAACAAATTTGTAATTTAGATTTATTGTTTGAAACACATGAGGATTTAATTTTGTCTAAGATCATGATAAAAATCTCTTCCAACAATAATAATTTTAAAATATTATATATCATTTCTTATATCGATAAGAATAAATTATAGATCTATCAATTAAATGAGATTTTATTTTCTAATGAGTATTTTTATTCAATTCTTATTATTATTTTTATTCAAAATTAACAATGGATGTGAAAGAGAATCAAATCTTCGTGAGGTCTGAAAAATGAGGGGAAAATGTGCACAAATAATATGACGTTTGATAGTATGTCTCTAACGTTTTTTTTGAGTTCAATCATGCCCCTAACGTTTCTACCATGACACATAGCACCCGCCACCATTACTTGATTTCTACATATAGGCAAATGAGGCGTTAACGTTGTTGACGTGGCACCTCTTATGTGCGTTTTAGCTGATGTGGTGGTTTTGCATATGATTCATTAAACCAAATAATTATTTTGACAAAAATGTCTTTATCCTTTACCTTCAAGGCCCACCGATACCCTCTTCTGAAATTAATCCCAATTTCTTTTTCGTCTCTTTCCTTTTTAAACCCTTATCAAAACCCAAGATTCAAAGCTTCTTTTCGGTTCCCCTTAATGGCAATCAAACCTAACCAACTTCCATCCTCGATTCTTTTTCCTTTTCCTGATTCTAAATGGTCAACCAAGACAACACACACCATATAGAAATCACTGCCTCTTTACTACCATATAAAGCAAAGTAAACAATAATAATTTAAAAACAAAAAACAAAATCTTGACTTCACAAAATAGAAGCAATGTACTTAGTAGTGTCTTTGCGAATTGCAGAGCATCCGTAGTTTGCTTATTTTTTGTCTCACCAGGTCAACTGCTCTTTTAGACAAACTGGTAGAACAATTTTATGTCTTAGGTATTCTCACAACTGGTAATGTAATTTATATGCTTTTCCAAAACACCAAAAGTAATTTACTTATCCATAAAGATGTAAACCGATTCATTCAATCGATTCTATATTACTTGAATTGATTTGGATTTCTAAATTTTACATGGTAAATGTATACGTTCATTATCCATATGACATTCATCACATATGTGACACTTGACATTGTGATGCAATGGTACATCACATTGCATATGCTGAGGGACATTGCATTTCATAGGTGTGAGTGCATGGATGAAATCAAACACCACGACTGGTGATTGATGGAGTGGAGCCATTGGGCCGTCTAGCAGAATCAGCACTGTTGCATGAAATGGTAAAATTGTGTAGGGTAATATGAAGAATTTAGACACTCCATCGGGTGAAACTAGTGCTGGTTCATACCTTGATAGTGAAAGTCAAAAGTGTAGGAAGGCATACGAGCTTGAGGTGAGACCACAGAAAATTAGTAATGCGAAAAAAGATACATGGTTTTGTATATGAAATGATCATTCGAGGTTCAACATCCAACAAATTTGGTTTATAAACAAATAATTTTATTTCGAAAAGGATCATTTGATGTAATCTATTAATGACGGTTTTTATCACACATTGGCATCGCATTGTGTGGTGGAGTCGGTAAAGGCTTGGGGTTATGGTGCATGAGTGATTCTCATCTCATTTCATGGCATGACATGTAGAATTCCAACCTAGGATTGCATATTCTTGCTTGTAATTGTGATGTGAATGTAAAATGTCAAAGGTAAACATTGCATGTGCACTTAGGTAAGGAGTAGCCTCTATAGGAATTACTCTACTGGGCGTGGCTCAATACGGGATAACATTTCGGGTGCGGGCATGCGTTGGTGGGCGGTGTTAAGACCAAATATCTGCAAATTTTCTACTTATTACCAAAGACTAGCCCAGAATCGGTACTGACACCAAAAACATGACAAGACCATAAGATGTGCATATTCAAATTTATGAAACCATTCTTGAAAATTTATGTTTAATCCCCGTGATGGCACAGAAGCAAATATAACTTGTATGCTTAAAGTAGACTAATTTTATTACTGCTCAATTAAAGATTTATTTTGGTCTTAAAGCGCAAGTGCACGAATTAAATATAGTAATAAAGTGGACTATAAGTTCGGATATCGTTCCCACGAGAGATTGAAAGAAATTAAACTTCCATTCTTGGAGCTACTTGAGTTCTACACTATTTTGAGCGTCTGGCTTTAGATGAAAATTTAGTAACCTAATAAAAATTGTAATAACTAGAATCCTACAATTAATATAAAGGGAAAAAAAAAATCCTAAATATAAAATTTGGGTAGACGGATCATTCTTCGGAAGTAAACATTGGGATTTCAGCTGTTGTGAAATTGTCAGTTCTGCGTACAATCTCTTTCTATTTTCCACTTGAGTTGGAGTCACGAATTTGTCAGAGACAAGAGTATTATAGTTTGGATTTCTCCTCTAACCATACTTTTCACTAAGTAGAGGTTCATGTTCACTTATGAAACATGATTCTGTCAGTGCCTTAAATTGAATTTCTCTACTTGAATCTGGGTATTTTCTTTTCCAATACTTCCTTACCCATTTCTTATGGTAGTAGATCTCTTGCTTCCCCAGGCAGGCGGTGCTAGATTCTGCAAAATGAATGATGGTCTCATCCTTAAGATCTGAAAGAGTTCTCTCTTTCCTTGATTAGATCTGCATTGCTCACGGGATCAAAGATGTTCTTCAAACGAGGAGATATTTAATTGATTAAATTGATATATCACTTAACCCATTCTCAAACCATGAGCAAATTGAGGATTTATCTAGAAATATCCTTTAGGCGCGTGTTCTTTAATATTAGTCTAACATACCCCCAAGTAAGCTGATCACAGCTCTCGAGAATCTCCATGCGTGTGTGTCAGCTCGAGGGCCTCTTGGAAATCAAAGCAAAACAATAGTCATTTCTTGGGTATAAGCTACTAAAATTGGGAAAAATTAATTTCAAGAACAACACTATTCAAATAAATTCAAGATTCAACTCAGGAAATTTTCTTCTCATTTTTGCAGAAAAGATCATAACTTAGATCTTTCCCAGTGGAAGTTGTGTTCGAAAAATTAGTTCACAGCCTGGTGAAATGCGATAAGAGAAAATTCCATTGCTTTGTGTCGGCGAAGAAATGGTTCTAGCGTTTGTGCGGGTTCATTGAATTGAAACGATGTCGTAAATGAATTTCAACATTAAATTTAAACTGAAACTCCGAACAAATTCACTTGTTTGAGATCCAGTAAACGAATCAAAATCCCACGCTAAACTAATCTACGAAGAAAAGATAAGATAAGAAAAATAAAGAAAAATATAATACAAAAGAGTCCTCAGCTCCCCAGGTACTATGGTTCGTTGTTGCTAACTGATTGCCTTGCTTTCCGCAGTCGTTTCTATTTATAGAGCCCTAAAAGTTTGGGCCCTAAAATTATGGCTATGAGTACCCTATGCATTTTGGCCCAGAATTGCCTTCTCTGTCGTGATAGAGTTTTGTGTCTTTATTGTAGGTCCTTGTTGTAGGTATGCAGTCTTCTGTCGTGACTTTAAGATCTTGTGCTCATTCTTGCTTTAATTGCGATAACATATTTTTGTTGCGACATTTTTCTTTCCTTCAGTATGATAACTCTGTAGCGACAGAGTTTCCTTTGTCTCGACAATATTCTGTGCATTCTTCAAACAGTTATGTTGCAACATCGATAATCATGTCGCGACCACCGAGTTTCGGTCTGACTTCTGAGTTAGTGTCGTGATTAGTGCCCCGAAGTGCTATTTTGAGCACAGTGAAGATAGCTTTTGAGTGCTTTGCGCCTTAATCATATCAATTAAACCCGATTGATGTATGCGAGGTCACTTAGTTTCACTAATTCCATTTGAGATTGTTTTGGTAATTTCACTTAGGTTTTTGCGTGCCTCGACCAATTAGTTAGTTTGATGTCGAGTATGTGCTAGAATCTTTGAGGATTCACAGTGTTTTCAACCAGAAATGTGAAGGCAAAGTGATGAATAAGAAGTGCAGAGAGGATGCAGTGAGCAAAACGAGGGGCGGGAAGCGATCCAGTTTTCGCTATGATTCGCAGCGAAAATTTCGCGATCTAGCGAAGTGGGAATTTTCGTAGGCTAGCGAATTGGCTAGTAGCGAAATTTCTGTGCTGCGAAATTTTCAATTTTTGTATCTCATAAAAATTCATTTAGGCTAGCGAAATTTATTAGCTAACGAGGCTCCTTGTTATACTTGAAATTTCCCATTTTCGCTATCTCTGTAGAATTTCGCTAGGCTAGCGAAATTTCGTTATCTTGGCAATTCCACACGCAGCGAAATTCTTTATGTTTTTAGTATACTTGATCCCAATGACTTGACCGTTTTGATGTATTACCATTTTTGACCCTTGTAATTTCATATTTTAGGTATTTTTGTATTTTCACACTTTGGGTTGGACTATATAAACCCCGCCTTTTGTAATACAAGGAACTTTTTCATTTATCTGGTTTTTCCATAGCTTTCATTTTAAGTTCTATTTGCTCTCTTCTCTCTCTCCTCTTTCTTTCATTTTCTCGGCTACCAAGCAGCGCGAGGATGACAGCCTTTCAAGGGATCTTTGCTAAGCCTCATGGCGAAGGGTTGCTAGCTTGGTTTGGGGTGCCCCACGGAGTTGTCCTCATGCTTTGAATGTTCACAGTCTTGCATTTATGGTTCCAGCTTTCCAAACTAGGGTTTGATGTCATTTAATGTCTTTCCCTTGGTCGATACTTGCCATGCTTTAGGGTTCGGTGCATTCTTAATGGTAGATTTGTGACATTCTTTAAATGTCATTTACGAGCCATGGGATGAGGTTAAATGCTAGGGTTTTCTTGCCAGATAGGACTTTGAATGTTTAGTGCCCAGGTTGACTAAAATAGGAATTGGTTTTAGGGTTGGGTTTTTATGGCTAAACGAAGAACCCGATTTGGCTTTGACTATATGTCATTTGCCCCAATGCGAGGAAAGAACAGGACAACGTAATACCCACGTGTTGTCCTAGTGACCCGAGTATGAGGTTACCATTTAACACTTTTATTTAAGCCATTACGGTCGACCGGTGGTCAACTGACCTCCACATTTTTAACAAAATCGAAAATCAAAGCTAAAAGCCTCACCATTTTCAAACACGATGCTAATCATTCGTGGGATGAAAACCCGTCCGTGTTCGCCACGGGCCGCTATGCTGCGGTAGCTTGACTCTGGCCCGGTAGGAGAGGCTGAATATAAATTTTGTTGATTCCACGTCACCTACCGTGGCGAAAAATGGGCTGGCGGGGATGGTGCCAAACTACGTATGATGAGTTGATGTGTACTTGTAATCCGCATTACAGAAGTGTTGACCTTCGATCCTTTTTGAATTTAGTGTGCGAGGAGCTATGAGTTTTCTTCACTTGGCCGATCCAACTGCCTTTGTTTTGTTTCTTCTTGTTGATTTTTGTTTAACTAACAACGACTTCTTTAACTTAAGCTTTGTAGTGTTCTTTTCCCATTCTTGTTTCATTTTGTTTAACGGGTGTTTATGCGGCACTAGGACGGAGGATCAGATGATTGCAAAGAGTGAGTGCACCAATTGAACAAGGGTGGCCAATCGAGTGCACGATGACGAAATGGATCCTCTACAGAGGAGCAGCCAAAGGTGACAAACGCCTCCCATGAATCAAGCGGCATACGGATCGATGAGACACGTACACCCTCCCCAGAGTTAGTGCCCCTCTGCGTCATACCTCTTGCGAGGATGTAGCCGGTGAGACCCTACACAGTGCCTGCTTCCCGCATTTTATGGTATGGAAAATGAAAATCCATATTCACATCACAGGATTTTGAGAGTATGCACAACTTTTAAGGAGGGTATAGCCGACATGGATTTGCTCAGTGGCCATTTCCACGACACTGAAGGATAAAGCCAAAGTATGGCTCCCGATTCAGGGGCGAAACGGTGATTAGAAATTGGGCGTCTTATTTGAATTTTTGAAGGAGATTCTTGATACGACCGAGACCCAGCCCGGTTTGAAGAGCGGATCTACACTTACTCGACCTATGACGAAATTCTACGCGATCTTTGGGAAATTCGTGGATTACCATCGGTGCTTGTCACATCATGGTTTCGACGCTAGATGTTAGTGAATCATTTCTATAATGGTATGTCCACTGCGTAAAACAATTGCTAGAAACCATGTGGAGGTGATTTTTAAGTAAATCCAGGATGAAATTTATGGATTTCTTGAGTTATGTAGAACGAAACTTCGGATAGGATGAACCAAACCCAGAGAGAGGTGGAGAAATGGGGCCCTCGGCACGCGAGGGAGGAATTTTGCGCTTTCGAGGACATGGGTAGAGCGAAATCTCGACCCTAGGCAGGAAATTGGAGGCTAGAAGGAAAGAGGCTCCATGTGGAAGTGCGGCGTGGCCGAAAACAACGCAGACGACCCGTTCATCAGTTGTCAGCTTCTTATTAATCGAGGGAGAACATCTGTCCAAGCGCCTATCGGTGAAGGATTTGATGTCGAGAATATGCAAATCTTTGTAGGTCAATCTGACCCCTGACCAAATGCCGTATGGTAATACCTCTGATTCAATTGGAAAAATCCTGCCACAACCTCTCTTGGAAACCTAATCCCACCTTGCCTATGTGCCCCGGTGACAAACATGATTTGGTTCTCATCTCGACCAGTAATTATCATCACTCTTCACTGTTGAACAGCTATCTTGAATTTGAGCAAGGTGGTAGGCAATTTTGTGGAAGAAACAAAGGGATCAATGTACGATTAGCCTGAAGGATTATTCAACGTAAGTACAACGAGCGAAAGAATAGATGGGCAGGAAGCAATCTTAATCGAAGAAAATAGACAACCTCGATGTGCGATCACAAGATCGACAATATTACGGAGGTACGGGAGAGAGGAAGGTTCCTTCCCAAACGTTACTGAATCGAGGGATTAAGTGAGGTAGGTTCATCCGGCTTGATTCGGGGATGGATGAAGTGAAGGCACGTAATCACTACGAGGGAGTGGAAGGGAAATGAAATGACCGGGGCCCATATTCTTGAAGACACATGCGAAAAGAAGGCAGGCACGAGGTGATCCTCGGTAAAGACCCGGTGAAGAGAAGCATGCCCCTCAGTTTCCCAAAACTGCGAGGCGAAAAAATCCCAGGCAATTTGAAAGTGCCCCGGGAGGTGCTAAGGCAAGTGAAGGTAAACATTCCAGCACGCTTTCGGCGTGATTAAGTAAGTCGACTTATGCAAAGTTCTTGAAGGACCTATGCACGATCAAGAAGGATTAGGCATTGAGAAGAAAGCCTTCTAAGCGAGTCGAGTGCCGTAATCAACCACGAAAAATACGATCGAATATAAGGATCGAGGATCCGCAATTCGGTCGACATTAGAGGACTTGCATGCGATAAGGCATTGCTAGATTTAGGGGCTAGTGTGAACCTACTGCCATACTCAGTGTATAAGCAGTTAGGTTTGGGAGAGCTTAAGCCTACCCGACATCACTTTCCCATCATTGGTAGTCGATGGTGAAGATCCCGAGGGAATAGTTGAGGATGTGTTGGTTAAGGTAGACCAAATTCTCTTATCGATGGAGCTTTGCGGTAGCGATCTCAGGAGCTAATGGCAAGTGGGCCCCGATCGTAATCTTTAGATTATCTTGGGAGAGACCATTTCGCCCACGACCCGTCACGATCATCGATTCTTAGGAAATGGGTCGTCACGACTCACGTTTGGCGACATGACATTGGAGCTGAATATTTTTCACTTGAATAAGCGAAGCCTGAGTTGGTGGAAAATGAAAATCGAGGGGCCCGATGAAGTGTGCTCAGGTTGACGAAAATGCGGGGAAGCGATGTCCTTAAATTGCGGGAATTGGTTGAACGGGGTGAAGCGAGTTGTTTGGGAGTTGCCATCGATCGTCCGCTGCGAACCGAATTACTCGATTAAAATCAACCCGATGAAGAAAATCGACGAGAAATCAAACGCCAGGCTGCGACGCCAGACCCTTCACGGGGGTTAGGAGCTCCTTCTCCTTGACCCAGCGTAGATGAAGTTGGTAAAATTGAGCTGATTTGGTGTCAAATGAAGCAAGTGCGACTCGAGGTTTTTTGCTTTTTGTTTAAAGTTAGTGAATTTTAATAGTTACTATTTTTAGTAACTTTCTCTTTTTAAGTAATTTTATTTTAATATTATTTAATTTTTGATTTTTAGATGTATTTTAAAATAATAATTTTTTTAGTATTATTATTATTTGAATAATGAAAATTAATTTTCCTGGTGCAGCAGGCAGATTTCGCTAATAGCGAAATTGCCCAGTGACTCTTCGGCTCCCCTTCAGAGCTTTATATAAACAAAGGGGGGGGGGGGTGGGCGCGGCGCTCATTTTGGTCATAGTTCAAAGGCTTTCCTCCCTCGAGGCTCGGTGCGTCCAGCCACGAGTGCGCGCACGCTGCGCCCGCAGCCGCCACACTGCTGCGCCCACACCCGCCGCGAATCCCGCTGCGCGCCTGACCCTTTGCCGCCCTACGGCCCGCGCGCCTTTGCGTGCCGGCGGTAGCCGTCCCCGTTGTAGTGCCCTTTGCCGTAGTGAGCCACCGGTTGGCCGTGCCTTACTGGGCGACACGTGGTGAGCACCACTTCCACGCCTGTTCGCTCTCCCACTCGAGATATGATGCATTGCAGGTGGGTCCGCTGAATTTCGGTCGGAGTTCGACACTCTAGATTTGGAGGGCGAGGCCCGGTTCAGTTGCAACCCTTGAGCGATCCACGAGGAGCTGAGGGGTTGAGGGGAGTATCGGGACCGGATGGGACAGGGCCCACACCGGTGCCTCGCGGCAATCCGGGGAGGGCCGGCCCTCAAGCGGGCCGCCACGCATCGGGGATCGGGGGGAGTCATGTCATCCCGGGGCCTCGGCCCGAGTCCGCGGAGTCCGTCGGCCCGTGGCGAAAGCTCATCACCAAATCTTCCGCTGCCCCGAGATCGGAGGCGACCTCTTTTCTGAGGACCGTTAGGGCTTGTCGGGCTCACGCGAGAAGAATTTCCGCGGAAGTGTATTGCGGCGTACCGAGCGTGGCCTGGCGACCCGGTTTAGGGACTCCATGCGCCTGATTACTCATTACTCCACGCTGCGTACATGATGCGCGGCGATTATCCCGGTGGTGCTTGGTTACGCTCTATGACCTCGGGAGCGCCCAGGAGTCGTACAGACTCAGGGTCGGTATAGATGATCGGCCAGGGTGCTTTCCGGCGGCGGACATATCAGCTGCATTAGCCTGCCCGGCGGGCGGGCCCAGTCGGGGTATCGGATTGGCCTCAGGCGGAGCCTGAGAGGAGATGGTCCGCATTCGCCGGGTGACACTCTGGCCCAGTCTGTGCTCTTCGGAGGGGCGGCTCCGCCTCGGATGCTTCTCATTGATCACACAGCCGGATCGGCCTCTTCCGCTCTGACCTTTGTGCGGCGTTGAGGAGCCATACTCGGGCGCTGCATGCCGGGATCTCAAAGGGATTACAGTTGGAGTCCTACGAGTTGGTGATGACCTCACTGTTTGCATTTTGAAGATAAGGTCCGCATGAGGGCACGGCTCGGTACGAGAGTATACCTTTGTTGATGCCGCGACCTCTGCGAGCCAGGTCTGGAGCGCTGAGCTTTCGGAGGGAGAGACCGTATCGAGAAGGAGAATGGGACTGCCCTCAGGTCGTAATACATGGAGGAAACCATGGTAGTACTTTATTTCTTTTCTCCTCAGCCGGCGGGACGGGGAGGGAGTGGGATGAGGAGGCAGAGGACTCCCAGAGGAGAGATGATCATGCTCCTGAGGTAGAGATGGAGAGGAGTCCAGTGCCAGATATATCTCCTCCATCTCCTCCTCCACCTGCTTCAGCCACGGCTACTATTGACACCCAAAACCCATCATATCTGTGCGGCATTCTCAGATGTTCATGTCGGTTCGAGGAGCTGCGAAGCTGTTATGGATCTTGTCCGTGCGTTAGCCACTACACGGGTCGATGGACGAGAGGTTGACTCGGCGAGACCACTTTTAAACCTTTGTCATACCATGCCCTGCGAGATCATGAGTCACCTCGGTCTCCGCATGTTCTGCCCGTCGAGGAGCTGACCTGACGGCAGCCCGGCCGGCCCCTTAGATATCTTGGCCCGCGTGGCGGCAACCGAGATCCACCACCATAGCTGAATTAGGGTGGTCACCTCCTGTCCTAGCTTTCCTACCCCCATTACGTGAACACTTTGGCCGGGAGGAAAAGTTGGGGGTTAAGTGTATTAATGCTGTTACCCCGTGGTTTTTCGACTTTATCAGCCACTTTCTTAATTTTGTATAGGATTCATGTATTGCTTGATAGTAGGCGGTGGTGCACTTTGTTATGTTTAAGCTATATCAAGCATGTATTTAAGCCATTTGGTTATATCAAAGCTTTATGGCATATTTACATTTACTACACTTTGATTCACTTTTATCTTCATTTTTGTGTATTTTCTCTTTGCCTTTAGTTGAAAAGTGAAGCCACGAATGTTACCTTAATGTTAAGACATTTCCATGCATGATTTAGTTTTGGTGAGTGAGATTTACGCATGTTCAGCGTTGAACATTCCCCTTTAGCTAATTACACCGCTGCACACGGATTTAGCGCAATAGGTTGAAGCTTTGTACCTCTTTCCACTTTGCAGCGAAGCCTTAAATTTGTTGGCGACCCGTAATAGGTTTTGTTACGATGCGTGAAGACCAATGTAGTCTTCAATGAAAAGGAAAGAAAAGCGAAAAAAAAAAGAAAAAGAAGGAAAGAAAAAGAAAAATAAAGTGCGGCCGAAACACCTTAGAAACCGAACACGATCAGAAAGGTATATGGCGAAAGCAACTACAAAAGGCTTAGATGCCCTTAAACCTTAATTGGTTGGAGTCATCGACTTTGTGTTCGCTATCACGGGTGGATAGGTGAAGTTTAGCGTGTTGGCGGAATTAGCAATTCTCGGGTCGTCGGTAGGGTGAAGCCTGGGTTTGTGGTGAGTGATCCGCGGCGATGCTAAACCTTGGTGGTTGGGGAGTCATCGGTGGACCCAGTTACACAGGACTTTGTTTGAAGTCGAGTTTTTAACATTACCACTACATAGCAATCAAGGAAGAAATAAAGCGTCGCCCAGCCCTATTTGGGTTGGTCAACAGGTTTAAGGCCATGGCGATGGTAGGTGGGGTGAGGGAATAGCTTTGCACATTTTATTGGCTGTTGGTTATATTAGGAACAATTAGATTTTGGTGCCGGAAATTCGAGGTTACAGCCTCCCCAGGAACAGTGTTGCCTAAAACTTGGCTAACTATCTCATGGTTTTTGTTCTCTCATGACCGGTTTTTCATACGGGGTGTAAATTATTCATGCTAAAGGTAAAGCTTACAATTCATAGTTTTTGACCCCGAATACACTTTTGTAAAAGCACGACATTGCATCCCGTTTTGTTTTAACGCATTTCTTTGGGGCCCAGCGGCGTGTCGGTTGGGGGTGTGATTAGTGCCCAAAAAGTGCTATTTTGAAGCCCTATTGAATAGATTTTGAGGTGGTTTTGGCACTAATCATATCAATTAAGCGATTGATGATGCGAGGTCCATAGTTTCACTAATTCCATTTCGGGTGTTTTTGGTAATGTCACGGTTTTTGCGTGCCTAAGCGATTAGTTGAGAGTTTGATGTCAAGATATGTAATGTAGAATCTTTGAGGATTCATAGTGTTTTCAATCAGAAATGTGAAGGCAAAGTGATGAATAAGAAGTGCGGAGAGAGTGCGTGAGCAAAGCAGGGGAAGCTTGAAGCGATCGAGTTTTGTATGATTGCGAAAATTTATTTGAATGCGAAAATTTACAATCTAGCGAGAAATTGGAATTTTTCGCTAAGTTGCGAAATTTCGCGGCTAACTAGCCGAAATTTCTTGTGCCTAGTGAAATTTTTCAATTGGCTATCTCTAAAAATTTCGCTAGCTAGCGAAATTCAGCATTCTTATGAGAATTTCCATTTTAAGCTATCTGCGTAAATTTCGGTAGGCTAGCGAGGGGATTTGTTGGCACTCACGAAATTTTAAAGCTATCTTGCGGGGGGCTCCCTACATAGCGAAGTGCGCCTGTGTTTTTGGTATACTTGATCCCAAACGACCACGTTTTGATGTATTACCATTTTGACCCTTATGTAATTTCATATTTTAGGTATTTTTTATTTTCACACTTTGGGTTGGACTATATAAACCCCCACCTTTTTGTAACCCTAAGGAACTTTTCATTTAATACAGTTTTTCCCACAGCTTTCATTTTAGGGTTCTATTTGCTCTCTTCTCTCTCCTCTTTCTTTCATTTTCTCGGCTACCAAACACCCCCCTTGAGGATGACAACTAAAGGGATGCTTGGCTAAGCCTCATAGCCTTGAAGAGGGGAGGGTCGCTGGCACCCAGTTTTGCCCAGGGTTACTACGGGTTGTCCTGTGCTTTGAATGTTACAGTCTTTGCGTTTGCTGGTTCCAGCTCCAAACTAGGGGTTTATGTCATTTAATGTCTTTTCCCTTGGTCGATACTTGCCATGCTTTGAGTTTCGGCCATTCTTAATGGTAGATGCACTGACATTCTTTAGATGTGGCTACGACCATGGGAATGAGGTTAAATGCTAGGGTTTCAAGCTGAATGGGACTTTGAATGTGTTTAGTACTTGGGTTGACTGAATAGGAGTGGTTTTTAGGGGTTAGGTTTTATAGCTAAACAAAGGGCGATTTTAACTTTGACTATATGTCATTTTCCTAATGCGAGAAGAGCAGGGACAGCGTAATGCCAGTGTTGTCGAGAGCGAGTGACCCAAGCATGAGTTACCGTTTCTTTTATTTAAGCGCATTCTACCGGGTCGACCCCGGTGAACAAGCTTGACCTCCTGTTTTTAACAAAATCGAAAATCCAAACTAAAGAGCCTCACCATTTTCAAACAGTGCTAATCATTCGTGGGATGAAAACCCATCCGTGTTCGACCACTGGGCAGCTATGCTGCTTGGGTAGCTTGACTACGACGTTAGGAGAACAGGAATATAAATTTTGTTGATTCACGTCACCACATCGTGTACGAATCATGTGTGACTTGGGGTGCAATCGCGACAACATCTATGTTCGAGGTTGTATTTGCTTTGTTGTCGTAACTTATATTATCTTCATTTGTCTATCGCGTCCCCAAAAATTCATTCGACATAGTTTTGTTACTTACACGAGCTTGATTCTTTGTTGCGACCTTTGATAATGTTTAAGAGCATACTCTCACAGGTGTTGTAAATGTTTTCTATCGCGACCCGGTTTGTTATGTCGTGACAGAACTTCTCTGGATTCAACCCATCCTTGTGTTGCGACTCAATTTGTTATATCGTGACACTACTTTTTTGTATTATGTTGAGTTCTTTGTCATGACATAGAAAAGTCCGTCGCGACCTTGTTTCTTTTACACTTCATTTAAATATACATGTAGCGACGAGAAGTCGTCTCCCGACATCTAAGTATGTCACAACATGGGTTTCTTTTTATCACTTAATCAAAGGCGATTCAGCCAGTAAGCATCTCATGCCATGACCGATTTCTTCAATCGCGACAAAAATTCTTCCCTTCGGTGTTTAACTCTTTACAGTTTTCGTATCGCGACTAAAGCTTCTACATCAGCTCTTCCTTTGTCTCTATCTAGTTGTTCTATGTTGCAGTAAGTTGTGTTGCGATAGAGAAGTTTCTGTCGCGACAAAATTTCTGCCTTCTTCATGTTCTATGTGTCATGACATGTTGTCTTCTGTTGCAACTTAACTCTTATGCCAATAATTAAGCCCTTGTGTCGCGACATACAAAACTGTGTCGCGACCTAAATTGCTGCAGTTTACTCTTTTTATCTTCTTTGTTAATTGAATCCTTTCTTTTTTGCATTAATTCCGCAAAACACAAAGTTTGTAAATATTCCATAATTTGGCATTAAAATAGCTTTGAAAATACTGGCTGAAAGCGGAAAATAGATTAAAACCGATGAGTTTAAGATTCGTCACCGCATTCTCTCGCATCAGGGACCCGCGAGTGAAGAAAGTCGGCAGTGGCTTTATGATTATTTTTGTGGCTATTTTGGGTATGAATTTTGGCATGTACCCTTATGTAAAAGAGTTGAAATTGAACTCAAGTGTAATTGTATGTAAAAAGGGTTGTAATTGAATTATCGTGAAAACTTTGTTACATGGTTAATGCATTTTGAGGCTGCACCTCCTTTAGGCGAGTGAGCTTCACTGGCAGTGGTTCGCAGGCGAAGTTAGGTCTGAATCTGGGGGGTCGGACACAGTAAGTGAGGTTTACTCCCTCGCCCTAGAGCAAGGTGGGCTTCGCTGGCGACGGTCGGCTTAGGCGAACTGAGGAGCCTCTTGTAGACCTTTGTTTTCTTCACGATCTTTGTACATTATTAAGCTGGTTCTTGGGGTAGAAGCTCGCTGGCGAGGGACTCACATACGGTTGTGTAAAATGCGGGTCTCGGAAAATGAGACTTCATTGTGTGAAAGTATCGAGGTTGCATGATATCCATGGAACTGGCGGTTGATGATTGTCCAATGACGGATCCTCAGTTTTAGGCGTCACGGTCACATCCACGAGAACAACAGCTTGAACTTTTCACTAGAATAAAATAGGGTTACATAAAAGAGTATTTATAATAACTCTGGATACTATCAAATTACAAAACTACCCTTATACCCTAAACTATCTTTGTCTGCCAGTACCATGGGGCGACTGGCTTAATATTTGCCCCAACTGAGGTTATGCATGAAGGGTCGTGAATGCACGAGAGTGGAGTGGAGTGTAGCGAAGGCATTTTGCCCGAGGCCTTGCAGCCTAAATATGAGCCACATGCCACAGCAATCTTCACCTTAGCAAATATCCACCTCTTTGAAGAAAATCAATCATCGCTTAAAGACTCAACAAGGGACAATAGGTCGATGCGTCTCTCATCTAACATCCAGAGATGTTAATAAAGTTCAAATAGTGCTTGAACTTTTCTATGGTAACAAGCTTTGTCAACATGTCTATTGCATTCTCAGAAGTATGAATCTTCTCAAGCAATAACTCACCATAAGAGACCAACTCCCTAATCTTATGAAATATCACGTTCGTGTTTGGTCATTGCATGATACACCTGGCTCTTTGCCAAAAATATTACACTCTGACTGTCACAATGCAACTGAACTCCACCTTGCTGAATTCCCGACTCCTTGACCAATCCTGCAAGCCACAATGCTTCCTTGGTAGATTCAACTATTGCCATATATTCTGACTCAGTGGTAGATAATGCAACTAGGGGTTGTACCATAGACTTCCAACAAATAGGTCCTCCGCCAAGAGTGACCATGTAACATGTGGTAGACCTCTTGTCATCCAAATCCCCTCCATAATTCGCATCTACATATCCTGATTGAAGGAACACTCTTGTCTCACGAACGCTGATGCCATGGTCAAGTAGTCCCCCTCAGTATCCTAAAAGATCACTTGATTGCATCGATGTGATTGTCTTGTATTCGATAGAAACTTGCTTATTGCTCTAACAACTTGTGCCAATCTAGTCTTGTGCAAACCATAGCATACATCAAGCACCCCACTGCACTTACATATGAGACCTTTGACATGTCATGTACATCATTGTTTGTCTTTGGGCGTGGCGGTAGACAATGGAATTACTAAACACTTAGCCACTGCGAGACAGGCGATTAGTGCCCAAAAATTGCAATTTTGAACTTTATATTAGATAGGTTTTTGAGTGCTTTTGCGCGTGTCCATGTCATTGCTCTGATTGAAGTAATTTGATATTCTTGTGCTTTGCCAATAACTATACGCATTTAAGAGGGTATTTTTGGTTGTTTTGTAGGTATTTGTGCACTCTTGGAGTTCAATCTCAATACAAATGATGAATCATGAAGTGTGATCGATGTTGATCATCCAACCCCGGCCCGAGAATCAATGAGAACAAAGCGAAGTGAAGAAAATTCGATGCGGAGTGGAAGCGGGAGTCAGAGCGGGAAATTTTAAGCTAAACACTGCGAAAATTTAAGCTAAACTTGCGAAAATTCCTTGGGGTTTAGAAATAGTTAAACGAAAATGCCAAATTTCGCTAGACCACCCCAGTTTCGCTAGGCACCATTTTTAGCGAAAAAAACTGATTTCGCTACTCACTACAATTTCACTAAGCTAGCGAAATTTCGCTAGCAGTATCGGCTACAGCGAAATTTTCCATTACAACCCCATGCTGGTGATTTATTTAGTTAGCGAAATTCTTGACTAGCGGAAATTTAATGCCTCGTCGTGTTTTGTAATTAATGCCCAGCCAGGCTCAAAACTTGGTGTATTACTTGGTGTCCTATAACTTAGCCAATTTTATAGGGTTTTGGGTATTTTCATACCTTGAGGGGGAGGCCTATATAAGCCCCCTCTTGTTTGTAACCTAAGTAACAATTTAAGGAACAATTTGGGAGAGAATAATTTTGTAAGTTTTTTATTTTTGTACATAAAGTCTTTTATTTTAGGTTTTGCTTTTTATTTCTTTTCTCTATTCTCTCTCTTCTTTCTCTCCCTTTCATTTTGCCAAACACCTCTTGAGGATGACAACTCAAGAGATGCTTGGCTTCTAAGCCTCCCTTTCTTTGAAAGAGGAAGGAAGCTAGCTTGGTGGTGGGGCATATGCATGTTGTCCTCTTACATGCTTAAAAGCTACAGTGAGTGTATTCATGGCCCTTATATTCTCAAAACATGGTTGCATAACATTGAATGTTATTAGTTGGCCATCACTCTCCATGCTTTAGGGATCGAGTACATATTCGGTGAGAGAAATCTTGTGATTCTTTTAGATGGTCTTTCTGAGCCTACGAGATAATATTTACATGTTAGGGTTCTTAATTAGGGTTAAATAACATTTCTTGTTATTATTTTGGCGATACTCTCCATGCTTTGGGGATACGGTGCACGAATTGAGAGATGCCTTTGTTGTTCTTCGATGGTCTTTACGAGCCTCTAAAATGATAATTTAATATTAGGGTTTTAAAAGGGGCCGTAGCTGCGTACTACGTATTGACTCGAAAATAGGAGTTGCTTCATGGGTGAGTTTGCTAGTTAAATATAGATGGAGTTATACCGTGGACGCTATAGGTTGCATGTCATAGCAACGGGGGATAGAAACAAGGACACTTGTTTGCCCAACTTGCCAAGTTAGTGACCTAAATCTTCAAAGTTAACTTTTTTCACCTTTTACTTTCGATTTTTCTGATTCTCGGTTTCGAACCATTTCCCTTTGTTTTGAAACACAATTCCAGAAGTCAAATAAGCCTTGCACCTTAATTGCACTGATGCAAACCATTTTTTAGGATGAAAACCCTCAGTGTTCGACCTAGACCACTATCTTTGCCGGTAGCTTGACTACGGCCGCGATGTGGAAACAGGTGTATATAAATTTTGTTGATTTTTAGCTTCGACCCTGCGTGGCGAAATCAAATAAATAAGCGCCCGTTGGCAGGGATGGTGCCCAGCTCTGAGTAGTAAGTTGAAGAGTACGTGATCCACATCCGCAGTGAAGGTAGCTGCTACCTCTTTTTGCGGCTTCGATTGCGAGCTGCCGATTTTTAGTAATTGCGGTAGCGCCTTTGTTTCGATTTGGTCGATTTCGGTTTTTTGATTGATCCGGTTTATTGTTGTTAGTTAATTTTAATTTTTGCAAGTTGTTTGTTGCTCTTTGTCTACATAATTGTGTAACAAGCGTGTATCTGCGATGGGATAGGGACACATCGGGTAGGCTGCATAGGATAAGTACACAACTTGACCTAGCTGAGTAGTCGATTAATACATGCGATACCATGGATCCAATGCACGAGGAACAACCAGGCGACCGGGAACCCCAGTGAATCAAATGCTGTAGAACGTGAGGGATCGCATTCACCCTCCCCAGAGTTAGTGCCACATCTGTATTATTCCTCCCTGCTTGAAGATGTAGCAGTGAGGCCTTATTTGGTACCTCTACTCCCCACATATCATGGTATGGAAAATGAAAATCCATACACACACTCATATTAGGGATTTTTGAGGAGGTCTGCACTATCTTTAAGGGAGAGGAGTATGATGGACATGGATTTGCTGAAGCTAAAGGCATTTCCATTGACTCTAAAGGACAAGGCAGATATGGCTCAACTCATTGAGGCCTAGAACCACCATTTAGAAATTGAGAACGGCTGCGGCGAGAATTCTGAAAAGAAGTAGCCGGTGCTTTCGTAAGACAAATAATTTAGAAAAAGACAAATTTACACCTTTGCAGCTCAGGATGGTGAGAGATTTTACCGGTGTTGGGAGAGATTTATGGAAACCATGTCGGTGCATGTCCACACCCGTGGGTTTACGATACATGGATGTTGTTGTGAACCACTTCTATGATGAAGCCATGTCTCTATGCATGAGGCAACTTTTGAAACTAATATTGGAGACTTTCTAAGTAAGCATCCTGATGAAGCCATGGATTTTTTTAAATTACGTGGCTGCAGGCTTCTAAAGGGTTGGGATGAGGCCACTGAAATGGATAAGGATGAAACCACCAATCAACCCTAAGGGTGGGATGTATGCCTTTGCCCGGAAGAATAGAGATGAGAGCTAGGATTTCAGCCTGCAGCGAGGAAAGTGGAGGAGCTTGGCTTAAAGCAGCTCCCGAGAGGTGCATGCAGTGACTGAAAATCTTGCACAGTCCAATCCTTGCACCAATTTCCAATCCCACATTGCTGTTGAGAACCATGTCTTATGGCCCCTGCGGTGAAGGATTTGATGTCGAGAATGTGCAAACAACGTAGGACAATACAAACCCATGATCAATGCTCCATGGTAATACCTCTGATTCAATTGGAGGAGTCACCCTAACCTTGCATGGAGACCCGACCCCTACGCTTATGTACCCCTAGGTGCGAGCCTCGAGTTTAGTGGTTCCCCCTGTGATCCACAGCTTGACCACAAATATTTCTCGATTAGAACAAGCCATATTAAATTTGGTAAGGTGGTGGAGCAGCACCAGTGAGGAACAAAAAGGAATCAATGTGCAAGGCGGCACGAAAATTGATCTTGTAGAAAGTACAGCGAGACAAGAGAGTAGATGGGCTTGAGAGCAATTTGAACCGGAGAAAATTGATAACTACGATGTTGATCACCCAGAGATCAGCAGAGTTGCTTGAGGAGTGCCAGAGAGGAGGTTTCCATCACAAACACTTCCAAATCCTAAAGGGATTCATGAGGTAGGGTCATCCCGACAATTCGAGAATGGATGAGGTTAAGGGCATAACCCTTAGAAGTGGAAAAGAGGTTGATCAGCTTTATGCGAAGCACGTTGAAGAACTGGGCGAGGAGGAAGAATTGCAACTTTGAGGCATATTCTCCTAGAGGAGGATTCAATGAAAATGCAGAGTATACCACCTCCATTCCACAAGCACTTAGAGAGAGAGAGGGGAAGAAGAAGCGACTCAACAAGCAGGCATTCTTGAGGTTTTAAGGCAAGTGAAGGTTAACATACCTTTATTAGACATAATCAAACAAGTGCATGCTTATGCAAAATTTTTGAAAGATCTTTGCACAATCAAGAAGTGGATTAGGCATTGAGAAGAAAGCATTTTCTCACTGAACATATCGGTGCCATAATCCCAGCAAATACCACTGTCAAATACAAAGATCTGGATCTCCCACAATTTTAGATCAATATTGGTGGGAATTGCATGAAAAGTCCTTGCTTGATTTAGGAGCCATTGTGAACCTAATGCCGTATTCAGAATACGGTAGCTGGGATTTGGAGTGAACTTGCCTACCAATATCCCACTATCATTGGCCGATAGATCGTGAAAATCCACCCCAAGGGGATAGTTGAGGATGTCTTAGTAAAAATAGACAAATTCTACTACCCAGTAGATTTTGTGGTACTTGACACTGAACCAATTGCTAGTGAACCCAATCATGTACCAATCATCTTAGGAAGACCATTTCTGGCCACTGCCAATGCAATAATAAATTGCCGGAATGGAGTCATGCAATTAACCTTTGGTAACATGACCATGGAGTTGAACATCTTTCATTTGAACAACAAACATGAGTTCTTTAGGCGAAAATCAAATTTATGATGAAGTTGTTTCAATTGATCAGTGTGCAGGAAAACAAGTACCCGAAGTGCGGAGTGATCGGCCAGAAAATGAAGAAATTTTGGTCTTTGCCAACAACACAAGCGCAAGTCAATTGATCAATTCCAAAGCCATCGGCAAGGACCATCAGCAATTGGTCACCCGAAACCATGGAGCCGGCCCGGCTAATGCATGGGTTGAGGAGAGATCATTCTCCTTGACCTTGAGTAATTCGAGGAAATTGAGCGGTTCGGTGTTTTCAAAAGCAGTGCGGAGTTCCACACATTTTCTGACCCACTGCGTTTTTAAGTTAATTAATTTTGTTAGTTTAGTTAGTTTTCGAAAATTTTAACTTAGCAGTTTCATTTTTACGGTAACTTAGTTATATATTTTAATACTTTATTTTAATTTTTAATATTAGCATCATATAGTAAATTTTCTAACAATAATTTTTATTTCATATATTTTATTAATTAATTTAAAATTTTCATGTTTCGAGAAGTCGATGAGCCCAATTAAGCTAAGTATAGCGAAAATTTGGCGGGGGAGGCTGTTGGTGCCCTGGCTTGGTCTTATATAAACTGAGAGGGTGTCCAAAATGCCACTTCTGTCCTTCCCAGCGAAGCCGCATCTTCCGAGTTTTACCTCCCCTGCGGCGCTGGCTGCTTGGCGACCACGCTGCGAGCTTTGCTGGCAGGAGTTAGGTGTCGCCGGCGGCACTTGACCCCGCCTGGCATTTACGCGAGCCACCAGGGCTGCGGCGGGTTTCTAAAATACGGTAGCCATCCTCGGTCACGCCTTGCCGCAAGCCGGCGGCCAGAGCCTTGGTGAGCCTCCGCGCGGCGCCGCGAGCCACGATTGTTCCGCGCGGCTGAGCCTTCCTTTGCCCGGATACCCGATTGCCCTCGGTTGAGCTGCTTGGTGCCTGTCAGCCCGGTGATCGATTATCGAGAGCCTTGTTTGGCGCTATCGAGCTGGTTTGGCTATCGATGAAACCTTGAATTATCGAGTTACGCCCAGTGATTGGTCACCTCAGAGAGCCTCGGTTCGGACATCACGAGCCTCAGGCTATATTTCCGATTAGTCGAGCCGCTTTTCGGTACTTTTTATTTTGATATCGGTATGGTTACCGTGCTCGGGGTGGGTCGATCGTGCGCCCCGACCGGCGGGTGAGATTAGTGCGCGAGAGAGGCCCGACTCGGATCCGGGTTCGACAGTCGCGATCCCGAGGCCGTGCAGGGAGGAGCCTGCAGGACCGGCGTTATCCGGACACGGATGGGACCTCGGCCCCATCCACACGTGCCCGGGAGGAGAGTTAGGAGGGCCGGCCCTCAGCGGGGCCCGCACAGTCGGGTCCGAGCGGTGTCATCCTCTCGGCGCGGCCGTCACCGATCGCATCGGCCGCCAGGCGACCCCATCACCACCGGTTGTCGCGCCTCGAGGATTCGGAGGCCACTGTCGTGGGGGAACCCTGTGGGAATGCGACTCCGCGAGAGTTTCATCGAGTCCCTTGATGGCGTCCGCGTGAGGCGACCCCAGATGCAGGGTCATGAGGTTGATCGAGGGTATTCCGCTCTCTACCTTTCATGACTCAGGCCGGTATTATTATCGAGTGGTGTTGGAGTTCTACCACTCCGCGACATCATGAGGAAACGGTCTATAGGCTTGGGTTCGATATCGATGGCGCCAGGTGTACTGGAAACATCAGACATTCCAGGCGACTTTGGGCTTCTTGCATCTGCGCCGCCTTGATCGAGGAGGATCACAGAGGTGGGCCCACGGCCTCACGGGAGATGGTCGAGCAAGCGGCCGGAGACTGCTTCTTCGGTCAGTGTTCTACGGGAGGCGACTCGCCTCGGATGCTCTGCGATTGACCACATTCGGGTACGAGCACATTTACTCTGTGACATTATGTGCGGAGGGAGACCATCACGGAGCGCTGCAGGATCTCGGGGGATTTTGGTTCGGCCCTCGGCGGTGATGGCCTGCATTTGCGGAGTTCGAGGAGAAGGTCATCGGAGGACTGACACGGCGGGTCTTCAAAATTGCTATCGCAGCGACTCATGTTATGGTGCCGAGCATCACAGGATTCGGAGGGCCCCGGGCTGAGATGGTCAGATGCCCCTTGGTCATGTCGATGGGCGGGTGATGACTATGCCGGAGTCTCGCTTTCCACATCTACGACCCGCGGGACCGGGGAGGAATCTGGGGTCGGGGAGGGCTGAGGGACCACCACACGGATGTTATCTGCGCCTTTTGTGAGCCTTGAGTCACGAGAGGACTCCCATTTCAGTCGTTCACCTCCATCTCCTCCACATACTTACATGTTTGCCGGCCAGATACTCCGGGCCTTCTGACCGGCACATCATTCAGGGTACACATCCATGCCCAGCTCGAGAGATAGGCGGTGTGATGGATACCATCTGCTCACTTGCAGCTGCCGAGCTTGCCCGGGATCGAAGGTTGACCCGAGTGCCATTCTATCTTGACTCCAGTTATGACCCACTCCCGGGTCTTCCTCATGTTCTGGTGTGAGGAGCCCACCAACGATCGCGACTTCATTGCCAGGATGTTACGGCTGCGGCGGCAGCGGTTTCGGGCCCACCACCGCCCACCGCGCGGCGGTGGGTGGTTGGGTTTCTTTTTATGATTTTGTTTAGTTACCGACTTTATCATTGCCTACTAATTTTTGTTTAGGATTTATGTATTAACCATAGTAGGTAGTGATATTTTTGTGTTTAACATATTGTGTATTAGTATTTGGCTATATCCAAAAGCTATTCGATTAATATATAAGCAACGCTTTTTATATATCATGTTTTGTGCCTTCACCTTTATTAGCCAAAAATGTTTTCTTTCAATTGAACCAGGTGAATTGCTTTCTGATAGACGATTGAATTGCTTTGTGTTGGAAAATTATCCTTTGTTTGTCTGCGCTATGTTAGAACAAATTCCATGCTTGAAACAAATTTTGGTCACTTACACGGTTCCGACATGCTCCGACTTGAAATTTCTCGCTTATGCTAATTCACACCTTGCCTCGGATTATTTCATTAGAATTTGTGAATTTGTTCGCTTCCTTTAGCTTTTGCATAGTCGGCCTTAAGCATGTGGCAACTGAGATAGTTTTGTGTTACCCACGAGTTGAAGGCCCATGTAGTCTTCCAAAGGAAAAGAAAAGAAAAGCGACAAGAAAAGAAAAAGAAAAGAAGAAAAAGAAAAATAAAAAGTCATGAAGCTTTTGTCTTGAAACAGGAAACGATCAGGGGTATATGGCGAAAACCTTTGAAGCGGAAATGCCCTAAGCCTTAGTGGTTGGGAGTCATCGATTTAGTGTTAAGTTACATGGTTGGATCAGGTGAGTTTAATGACTTGTGGGTGCTTAATTTTAGAAAGTCATTCGGTCGGGGTGAGAAGCCTTTAGAGTTAGTGGTCAGGCGTGATCCTTTTGGCTTGATGCCTGCAACCTTAATTGGTTGGGAGTCATCGGTGGACCCCCCGTTACACGGACTTTGGTGAAGTCGGATTTTAAGCATTGCACCCTACGATGTAGATGAATAAAGAAAGAAGAGTGTAACTAACCCTATCTAGGTTGTTCAACGGCCAAGGCCATGTCGGTGCTAGGTTACTTGGGGGAGAAGGGAACAAATTTTGCAATTTATTGGCTTAATCTGGTTACAAAAAGAACCATTAGACTTAGGTGGAAATTCAAGCTGAGAATCATGGAACCAATTTTGACCTGAAATGGTTCTTGTATGGTTTTGATTCTTTCATATTGGTGTTCAAACTTGATTTCAATTTTTCATTTTAAAAGCAATGTTTATATGTACATATACCTTTTTGAATCATAACCTTTTTGAAAATCACCACATGCATCTGCACAGTTACGCATTGCTGGGGGCCAGCAGCGTTTCGGTTGGGGTGTGATTAGTGCCTTTAAAAAGTGCAATTTTGAAGACCACATATTAGATAGGTTTTGAGTGCTTTTTGCGTATTAATCATGTCATTTATACCCAGTGAAGTGTTCTAGTCTTCTTAGTAACCATATCTCATTTACAGGGTATTTTTGGTTGTTTGTGAGTATTTGTGCACTCTTGGAGTTCAATCTCAGCTAAATGATGAATCATGAAAGTGTGTTGATCCCAATGTTCGGTCATCCAAACCAGCCCAAGAATCAATGAGAAAACAAAAAGGCAAAGTGAAGAAAAATTCGTGCGTGGAAGCGAATTCGAAGCGGGGAACGAAATTTTAGCTAGAAACTGCGAAAGAGAATTTAAGCTAAACTGCGAAAATTTGTAGGGTTTAGCGAAAATATTTCGCAAGTTCGGTGAAAATGCCAAATTTACGCTAGACCACCCCAGTTTAAGCTAGGCACCATTTTAGAAAAAGCGAGTTTAAGCTACTCACTACAATTTTAAGCTAGCTAGCGAGAAATTTCGTATGGCAGTAAACTCTAGCCGAGTACACTCATTCTATGCCTGGTGATTTCGCTAGTTAGCGAAATTCAGCCTAAGCGAGAATTGTCCTAAAATCATGTTTTTGTAATTAATGCCAAACCGACTCCAAACTTGGTGTATTACTTAATTGTGCATAACTTAGCGATTTTATAGGGTTTTTGGTATTTTCATGCAGGGAGGCTATGTAAACCTCTTGTTTGTAACCTAAGTAACAATTTAAGGAACAATTTGGGAGAGGAGAATATTTGTAAGTTTTTATTTTGTACATAAGAGTGCTTTTTATTTTTAGGTTTTGGCGCATTTCTTTTCTCTCTTCTCTCTTCTTTCTCTACGCTGCTGGTGCGAGCACCCCTCTTGGGGATGACAACTGAAAGGTCTTGGCTAAAGCCTCACCTGCTGAAGAGGAAGGGAAGCTAGCTTGGTGGTGGGGCATATGCATGTTGTCTCTTGTACTAAAGCTACGGTAGTGTATTCATGGCCCTTATATTCTCAAAAACATGGTTGCATAACATTGAATGTTATTGATTTGTGATACTCTCCATGCTTTAGGATCAGTACATATTCGATGAAATCTTTGTGATTCTTTAGATGGTCTTTCTGAGCCTACGAGATATATTTACATGTTAGGGTTCTTCAAATTAGGGTTAAATAACATTTCTTGTTATTATTTTGTAATACTCTCAATAACTTTGGGATACGGTGCACGGGTGAGAGATGCCTTTGACGTTCTTTAGATGTGGTCTTTCACGAGCCTCTAAAATGATAATTTAATGTTAGGGTTTAAAGGGCCATAGCGCATGCTACTGTATTGACTCAAATAGGAGTTGCTTCATGGGTGAGGGTTTGCTAGTTTAAATATAGATCGGTTATGCCATGGACTATAGGTTGCATGTCATAACGCGAGGATAAAACGAGGACAACTTGTTTGCCCCAACTTGCGAGTTAGTGACCTAAATCTTCAAAGTTAACTTTTCACCTTTTACTTTAGTTTTTACAATTCTCGGTTCCAAACCATTCCCTTTGTTTTGAAACACAATTCAAGAGTCCCGAATAGAAAGCCTTACCTTCATGCTGCGGTACGAAACCATTTTTAGGATGAAACCCATCCCGTGTTCGATACTGAACCCTTTATCTTAGCGGTAGCTTGACTACGGCATTAGTAGGAACTTAGGTGTATATAAATTTTGTTGATTTTAGCTCAGCCTACTGTGGCACGAATCAACAACCATAATCTCCCTAGAGCTCTTTCTCTATGAATCTCCATCCCAAGAATCTTCTTGGTTGCATCAAAATCCTTCATGTCAAATTCTTTGCTCAACAAGATCTTCAATTTGTTGACCTCACTCATACTCTTTGCAGCAATCAACATATCACCCACATAAAGCAACATAAAAATAAATGAACCATCATCAAGAGTCTTCACATAAACACAATAGTCATGCTCACATCTTTTGTAGCCAATTTGGATTATATAGGAGTCGAATCTTTTGTATCATTGTCTTGGGGATTGCTTTAACCCATATAGTGATATCTTCAATTTACAGACCAAGTTTTCCTATCCATGTTGAGTAAACCCTTATGGATGTACCATTTAGATAGTCTCCTCTAACTTACCATGAAGGAAAGCAGTCTTGACATCCATTTGCTCCAACTCCATATCAAAATCTGCTACCAAACTCAACATTGTCCTGATAGAGGTATGTCTGACCATGGGGGAAAAAAATCTCATCATAGTCAACCTCATGCTTCTATGAGTAACCCTTTGCTACTAGGAGAGCCTTGAACTTTTCACCCTTATTTTCTGAAACTGCTTCTTTCTTCTTGTACACCCATTTGCACCCTATAGCCCTCTTCCCTTTAGGAAGTTCCACCGACTCCCATGTTTGGTTCTTATGTAGATATTTCATCTCCTCCTCCATAGCACCAATCCAACTACCTTTGTCTTGGCTATATACTACCTCCTGAAAGTTAGTAGAATCCCCACTACTAATGATTAGTGCATAAGAAACAAAATCCTCAAAACCATACCTGGTAGGTGGCTTGATAGTGCACTTGTCTCTGCCTGTGGCTATACCATAGGGTTGCTGATCTTTTGTACTAGATCTCTCTGCATTCTGAGTATCATCCTTTGCATTATGAGTCTATAGCTCCACCTATACCACACACTCATCACTGTAATGATTTTTCGGAGCCTGCATCTCATTTTTCTAAGTATTCTGCAACATGTCTTTCTCATAAAAAATCACATCTCTATTGATCACTATCTTGTTTGCCTTCAGATCTCATAGCTTGAAGCCTTTTACCCCTTTATGATATCTCAAATAAATGCATTTTCTAGATTTAACATCAAGCTTCGATCTCTCATCTCCAACAATGTGTGCATAGGACGGACATCCAAACACTTTTAACCTCGAGTAGTCTATCTCATTACCTGTCCATACCTATTGATCAAGTAGCATGCCATACTCATTGCCTATGCCCAGAACTTCTTTTCTACCCCTACATTCAATTTGATACATCGAGCTCTTTTAGGTATAGATCTATTCATCTTTTTGCCACACCATTATTTGTGGTGTCGCCAGGACTATGAGTGCCTCTTAATCTATACTCCTTACAGCTACGAGATCTTAGTACATTGTACTACGTACTATTATTAGACTTGAGGCATTTGATCTTCCTCCCTGTTTGGTTTTCCGCTTCAGTTTCCCACAACTTGAATTTGTCAAAATGTTTCTGACTTACGCCGCATGAAGTACACCTAACCTTTCCGTGAATAGTCATCAATAAAACTTACAAAATATACACTGCCTCCCAAAGATGGCCCCCAAACGTTTGTATGAACATAATCAAGAATCCCTTTTGTCTTCTATGTGTGGTTGTCTTAGGCTTGGACCCAGCTATTTTGTTTCTAAAAACACAATATTTCGCAGGCACAAGCTTGCATGTTTGATACCCTTCAATAGTTTTCTCTTATGGCTCTATCATCCACGCTCACCTATATGCCTAGCGCATGTTCTACCAGAACATCTTGTCTAGCTTCAAACTCATGTTTTGAAACTCATGACAATTGTGAGTGCGCATCAATTTGTAGATATTCCATATAACCTTCTACTCGTTCATTACTGTCAAGACATCTTTACTCACCTTCATTACTCCATTAGCATATTTGTAATTAAAACCATTATCGTCTAGAGTTCCTAATGAAATCATATTCTTCCTCAAGTCAAGAACATGTCTAACATCACACAATGTTTTAATGACACCATCAAACATCTTAACTCTGATATTCCCTATTCCGACAACCCTGCATGAAGCATTATTACCCATCATAAAAAAACAAGAATTTACTAACATGTAAGTGTCATACTAATCTTTATTGAGCGTCATATGATAAGAACATGCCAAATCTATAATCCAAGAATCCATTAGATGATCTCGGCGGATGAGCGAAAGCATATCACCGTCACCACTCTCACAAGTCTCCTTAACTTCCAACTACATTAAGCGGACTTTGATGAACACTTCTATCTTTTAGTGTTCCTCTTCCCATTCTGGACATTCTCGTTTGTAATGCACTTTCCCCTCACTTGTAATGTGATGCCCCAAAATTCAAGGATCCGTTGATCAACCATCAACCCCATGGAAAAACTATGGATATTGTACCACACTATGTGTCCCATTCACTGGGATCCATAATTTTACAAAAAAACAGGTAGAGTCCCCTTCACACGAGAAGCTTTGCTCAAACCAAATTGGCACAACATACAATGTTGTAGGAAAAACATCACCTGCTAAGAAACCCCGGGTTCGCCTAGGCGAAGCTCACCGTCGCCTAGGTGAGGCAGAACCTCACCTACAGGACGGGCCTCAGGTTTTCTTAGGCGAAGCCCACCTTCGCCTAGGCGAGGACCACCTTCGCCTAAGCGAGGCAGAACCTAATGTACTAGATGGCCATGTAAAAGAACTTTTTCATATTTGTTTAAATACAACCCTTTTTACATAGAAATACAAATGAGTTCAATTTTAACTCTTTAACATAAAATTACATGCCAAAACTAATTTACTTCAGAATATTACAAAAATAATCATAAAGCCATAAGCCGACTTTCTTCACTCTCACGGTCTCGGATGAGAGCTGCTCACCGACGCATGCCTCGCACCTGAAATGTTATTTCGTATAGGGTGAGCCATGCCCAGTAGATTAATTCCTATAGAGGCTACTCCTTACCTAAGTGCACATGCAATGTTCACCTTTGGCATTTTACATTCACATCATAATTCCAAGCAAGAATATGCAATCCTAGGTTGGAATTCTACATGCCATGCCATGAAATGAGATGAGACTCACTCATTCACTATAACCTCAAGTCTTTACCGACTCCCACCACACAATGCAGTGCCAATGTGTGATAAAATCTGTCATTGATGGATTACACATCCAATGATCATTTTTCGAAATAAAATCAATTGTTTATGAACTAAAAGATTTTTGGATGTTAAACCTCGAATGATCATTTCATATTACAAAACCATGTGTCTTTTTCGGGCAGCGAATTTTCAGGGTTTCACCGCAGGCTTCGCACGCCTTACTACGCTTTTTGGACTTTCACCGTTGGAGTATATGAACCATCTGGGTCTTTCACATGAGGAGTGTCATTCTTGCTATTACCCGGCCGCCGAGTTTTATCATTTCATGCAATATGAGTGCGACTACGTTGGACTTCGCACTAAGCGATTCGATCCCACTCGCTGAATCACAGTATGTGTTTGATTTTGACCTGCACTTCCTTGTGAAATCGCGATGTTCGTGCATATGCGTATGATGCACCATGGCACATCAATGTCATATCACATATGTGATGAATGCCATATGGACAATTTAATTCATACATTTGACCATATATCGCCGGACAATTGCCATATTGCTTATGCATATAATCTACAAACAAACATTCGAGTTCAATGTCGATATATAAGCACACATATATCAACATTCATCAAACAACGATTAACCGTCATATTATTACAAAATCAAGTAATAACAACTTTAACTCTCAAGGCCAAATGTGACATATAAAAAATCTCCCACAGCCCACCTAACGACCCCAAATGGCTTTTAAGCGCCCATAAAACCGACAAAACAAGCCTTTAAGCGACATGGCAGGCCCGAATAGGCCCTTAACAATCCAGTTATTCTTTTAATCCAAACGGTCCCTAAACAATTTTTTTTGGACCTTTATACATAACACAAATCAATTCTTAATGACCTAAGCTTGAACCCATAGCTTGACCATTATTTGTTTAAAACAAGCGAACAACCGCAGGAATCAAATACAACCAAACTCCTTTAAAACAACCCTAAGGTTGGAAAGAAACCAAAGTAGGAAGAACCCCTACTAGCACACAAAGCCGGCCATGAATAGACCTTAAAATAGGCCACAAAACGTGCCAAACAACCCTTCAAACCGGCTAATGTCAAGCTAAACAACCCCTTAGGGCAGAAACTAGAGCCAAACAACCCTTAAAGTGGAAATAATCCAAAGTTGGAAGAACCCCTACCTCTTGAAGAGCAGTAGAAATGTAGGAGGCCTCAAGGACACCTCCTAAACTCAAAAACTTTGATTTCTCCAAATCTCCTCATTTGGTTCTTCAATGAAATCCCTATTTTCTGGTATGTATGCATTGCCCTAGTTGAGTAGATGAACTTTAGTTCTTGGCTCGACGAATTCCGACCTATAGAACTCCGTGGATTGTCGAAAGAAGCACTTGGTTATCTCCTCTCTCCCTTTTTTCTCCCACGACTAAACAATAAAAAATGAGAGTTCTCTTTCCCAAAATCTGTTTTGTCTAACCTTATCCACAACTTAAAAGCTTGGCCCACGTCGCGCCACTTGTCCCTAACTTACTTGGGTCCGTTTCTGCCCCAAAACAATTTATTTCGTTCCGGCTTAAGTTCAAATTATTTTAAATGAACTTTACTTAAATTATTTCTCCACTTTCAAGATTTTCTCAAAAATCTCGTTTTTTGGGGGTTCACTAGACACCGATCGACCAGAAAATCGTGAAAAATCCGATTATCTTAGAATTCAACGAAATTCGTCCGAGTAACTAGATTTCACGAGACGAATCCAACAGTGAGGTCCGTTTTGTCATCTGAGATCTAGAAAATTTAAGGTTTACAGCTTGTACTATAGCGACAATTTACCGTTTTGCCATTTTTCAGAAAAATTCAAATTTACCCGGGTTTTACGTTCTTCTCCATAAAATTTTGTCCTCGAAATTCACACACACTAACTACGTACACCCACATGCATATGGCCACGATCCCATTTAATGTCGAATGACTAAAAATACCTTCGTCCCTCAAATAAGAAAGGATAATTGGTATGTATGGTGTCTTAGCGTTCCCATGCTACCTGCCACTCCTGGTCTTGCCCTGACATCTTTGCAGCCTCGGGAACGCCTCGATAAACCTGTTCTCGACTATCCATGATATGTATCGGTCCCTCCTCGAAGGTTCCATATGCCTGTGGCTCCTTCGCCCGCATCCGCATGGTCGGATCACGGAGTGTACTTAGACATGGAGACATGGAATCTGCCCTGTGAACACGATAGGTTCGTGATGCCTTGTCCAGTGTAAGCTCATTGTACCTACCCTCTCGAAATCACGTGAAGGGCGATATACCTTGATGATAGCTTTCCCACTTGCCGAACCTGATCACTCATCTCTTAGGCATCACCTTCAAGAAGACATGATCTCACACCTCAAACTCTAGAGGTCGCTGCTGTTTATCGGCATAGCTCTTCTACCAGCTCTTAGCCATGAGAAGACGCTTTTGTATCAAATCCACTTCTCGGAGGTGTCTCTAACCAAATCTGAACCCGTAGAGGGTCTCTCTCCCACCTCAGTCCAACAAACCAGAGATTGACAAGGTCTCCCATATAGTGCCTCATAGGGTGCCATCTGTATGCTTGCCTGATAACTATTGTTGTTGGCGAACTCCACCAAGGGTAAATGCTCTTCCCAGCTACCATTGAGATTTAGAACGCATGCCCGTAGCATGTCCTCTAAAGTCTGGATGGTCATCTCTGACTTGGCCGTCCAGTTTAGGGGATGAAGCGTTGCTCATCATCGGTATCCCCATGACTACGTTGAAAAATCTTCCCAGTGAAATTTGTAAACCTAGGATCCACGATCGATACTATAGATCTGGAAATTTTTATCTGTCGAACAATCTCACATGCCTGACACATAATTCCTTAGAGTGAAGGTCATCAGTAAAACGAAAAGTACATGCGACTTAGTCAAATGGTCCACTATCATAACACCCCAAATTATACCACAGCAGTTTTACTAACATGTTTAGGGTATAATAAAAGTAAATGTATATTTTAGAAATAAGGCAATCTTTAAAAAATAAAATAAGCAAAACCCGGAATTAATACAAAGTCAAGACCCAAATTGGTAAAGTGCCAATTAAGGACTTAAATGACATAAGAATAAAAAGATTGTATGCAAAAAGTAGAAATTGAATAAGTTGATTTGAAAATTAATAGAGATAGAGGACCTAAATGCAAAATGGGAAAAGAATTCCAAAATTGAGTTAAGCGAGCACTTAAGCCTTAACTCTGGTGAGATAAGACCAAATTGGTCTCTCGGTGGGGTTTCACGTTTGGGAGAAAGAAAGAAAGAGAAGAAGAAAGAAAAAGAAAGAAGAGGAGAAAGAGAAGGGAAGGAGACAAGAAATCAAGGTTTGGAATACTGATTTGTATAAGACATTGTAAATTGGTTGTATGAATATTGGATGTTCAATTTCTAGGGTTTAGTTAGGAATTCATCATAACCTTAGATTTGTTGAAAGTTGGGTTGGTAAAACCCTAGTTGTATAAGTTGAGTATGGAATCCTCCCTTTGGGTATGGATTCTTGGTTTATGATATATGGATACTTGTTTGGGTGTTAGGAAATTAACCTAACTCACAAGTATTTGAGATTGGGTTTGGAAAAACCCTAATTAATCTCTATGTTTGGTTTTGTTTGTGTTAGAACACACTTGGGAGATGTTTTTCTGGAAAGTATATGAGTGTTATTTGGGATTTTGGTTAGATTTATGGAAAAAGGCGAAATCGACCAAAATTTAGGTAATTGAGGTCTACAGCGGCGTAGAATCCCAGCGGTAGTGTTGGTCACGCCAAGGTGTGGCATGCCACCCGGCTGCGGCGTGGGCCCGAAAGGGGCGTGACAAGCCTCGAGGTGCGCCGCGGTGTGGCGGGTGTGCGCAGCGGTGTGACGAGCTCTGGCCGCAGCCGAGGCTACGACACGCGTGGCAGAGACTCTGGCAGCGGCGTATACCCCATTCACGACATATAAATTTTTGTGTTTTGTTTTGTTGTGTTTTTCCATCGCTCCTAGGACTTGTATATTAGACTAATGAGGACCCTATAAGTGTATAAAAGGGTACATTCATGTTGGTAAAGTAAAGGGAAAATTAGAAGTAATTTTTCTTTGTGAGGCGAAGTGTGGAGACTTGACCATATGTGGGTAAAGGGAATGGGACTGGGCTGAAGTATAAATCTGCTATAAGTACGGAGTTAAATATTTATAAGAGATTATTTGTAAAGAATATCACCATTATGTATACATGATATCGATAGTTATTCATGTATATGAGATATTTGTTCTATACTGAAAGATTATTAAGAAAACATAATAAGCCGGGTACTTTACTTTATGGCCAAGACAGTTGAATATAGATAGGCATGCGTGAAGTCTGACAACTGTAGCATACAGTTTACAGATATCGAGGCCCCATTTGGGTCGATGACATAGATCTCGTTTGGATCATTATAGCGGCCCCGTTTGGGTCATATAGATAAAGATCACTGTCTCGTATAGTGATAGTACCTTTGGGTACATACCGTTCTTTCCCGTATCCACTTCTAAGGTATTTGTAGGCATGAAACATAAAAGAAATTGACAAGTATAATCAAATGAGATTTATATAATAAATGACATGACATGATATGAGAAGCATAACATTACTATGTGATGATATGGAAACAGTGACAAGTACATGTTGATAAGAATAAGAAGAAAAGTGTAAATGACATGAAATGAAATATGATATGGTAAGAAAGTATAAGATTGCATAAGCATGTGTATATGACAAGTATGGAATATGAAATAAGTATTTGATATGTTATATGTATATGTATATGTATATGTGTAAAGTGTGATGACTCTTATTAGGGGTTGTCCACGAGTATTATTCCCACTAAGCTATAAACAGCACAGTGTTCATGGTGGCAGACGGAGAAGCGATGGGTTGGACAACTCCATCATGACGAGAGCCCGACACACTACTAGGTGCCCACTTAAGACCTTTTTAGTCTATTTATGTATATGTTTTGTTTTGTAAACAATATAAATATTGTAAATGTTGAACACTTCCATATATGGAGCTTGTATATATTTTGTAATCCGCTGCTATAGAATATAGTACAAGTTAAATGTTTAACATTATATGAATGAACAAGCTTACAGTTTATAAGTTTATAGCCCTCACTTGACACCGGGTGCCGAGTTGGGGGTGTCACAAGTAAGTGGTATCAGAGCATCCTGGATCCGGTTCGAACCAACCGATCAGGTTGGATCGAAGAAGGGGTTGTAAACCCTCAATTTTGTCCCTCAAAACTTACATTTTATCCCATGGGTGTCATACTCACCTATCGTTCTCATATGGCGCAGTTAGGAACATTTAACCTTGGTGAGTTCACGAGCCTCAAGTGGGCTTGTATGTGGTCCATTGAATGCATATGTAGTTAACCCGGAGTGTCATCGTGAGCGTTTTTTTATTGGCATCGTGCCGTAGGAAGCGAAGTGTGCCCCAGGGTTTAGCTCGATTGGGTTTATTAGAGTATGTCGGAGCACTTGAGCTTGTTTCGATCATATCTCCCTTGTCCGAACTCGGAATCATGTGTTGTTTGTTTTGTTGGATTCCTTATTTGCCAAGGAGTTTTCTATTAAAAATTCATAATTTGTTTCAACCGTTTGACCAATCGGTTTGACTGGTTCATCAGGGCAGTACGTATATAACATTGTTTTTTGGTTGATTTTGGCGAGCACTCCTCCTTGTTTCAATCATATCTCCTTCATCCAAACTTGGAATTGTGTACCGTTTTTTTTTTGTTGGTCTCCTTATTCTTCAGGGAACATTTTTTCAAAATTTCATAATTTTCCTCAACCGGCTCACCGGTTGGCATCCGGTTCAACCGGTTCGTCGGGCTATCTTGTGTGGAGCGCTGATTTTTGTGATTTTGGAGCCCAAATCCCATATGGAACGTGCCCATATGCTCCTGATCAGTCTTGGGCAGTATTTTGGGTCCATTTTGGGCTTTGGGTTAAGTTACATGCAGCCCACCATGAATCCATGTGGATACTTGGTGGTGAAATGGCTTGAAAACTTATGATAGTCAGCTTGCATGGAAAATAAGGAGGAGAGTTAATGGGGAAGGCGATTAGGGGCGAGTTGAGCTTCTTTCCAAAGCAGGGGAGAGAAACCGCGAGAGACAGGCTCAGAGTTGAGTGGGAATCGGTATAAAGGAGAGAAAAGATCGAGTGGAATAGACCTTTAAGGGCACTTTTAAGGCTCGGATGCATTTCTTTGATTTTTCGGATGCTTAGCTTGGATTTTTACGCGTTTTGTGGAAGAGGTAAGAAATAGACCCTTGCTCACTCTATTATTTAAGGATAATCGACCAAATTTGAGGTTTTTCCTCAACCATTTGAGCCGGTTTTCACGCTCATATGTGAGCCCAGGTTCATGATTTGGCTGAGCAATCGAGTTTAGAAAACAATGGATTATTTGTTGGTTCTCACTTTCATGCGAGCTGAGAATCATGCACCGTTATTTTGAACCTATTCTTTGGGATATTATGACCAAATTGAGGTTTTCCTCAACCATTTGAACCGGTTTTTCACTCTCATATGTGAGAGCTGTGTTCAATAGTTTTTGTTGGCATTCCTGGCTTTAGAAAACAACGGATTGTTTCAAGTTGTTCTCACTATCCGAGACAAGAATATGGAATCGCTTGTTTTTTTAGTTTTCCTATTCTTAAGGGATATTATGACCAAATTTGAGGTTTCTTTCTCAAATCCATTTGAACCGGTTTTCATGCCTGATACTTGAGAGCCGCTCATCGCTTCTACCGGCGCCTCCCGCTTTAGAAAACAATAGATTGTTTCGGTTGTTCTCACTATCCGAGCTGAGAGTCATGCAATCAGTTTATTTTTTAGTTTTTATTATTTATGATATTATGACCAAATTTGGAGGTTTTTCCTCAACCATTGAAACTAGTTTTCTACACTCATATGAGCGGTTTCACGCTTTCGCTTAGGTAGTCTTGGTTTTAGAAAACAACGGATTGTTTCGGTTGGTTCTAACTTATCCGAGCTGAGAATCATGCACCGTTTATTTTTTTAGTTTCCCTATTCTTTAAGGGATATTATGACCAAATTTGAGGTTTTTCCTCAACCATTTGAACCAGTTTTCACGCTCATATGTGAGAGCCGGTTCAACAGTTTCTGCTGGGTAGTCCCAATTTTAGAAAACAATGAATTGTTTCATTTGGTTCTCACTCATCCGAGCTGAGAATCAATCACCGTTTGTTTTTTGCATTCCCCGACTTGAGGAAGGTTATGACCAATTTTGAGAATTGTTCCCAACCATCTCAACTGGTTGGGAAACCTGGACAGTTGGTTCATGAAGTTCAATTTTCTAGAACAGCAGTTAGGGCACTTTGCCTTGTTTGGATCGGTTCTTAGTCATCGAAGTCGAGTGTGCCGGCTTATTTTGGATTCCTAATACGTAAGGAATGTTACGAAAATTTTGAAATTGTTCTCAACCGGATCGACCGGTTGGGGAATTGAATCAGCTAGTTTGTCGAGTTTTATAGGGGTCGTCCGATTTCAGTTTAATTAAAGCCCGTGACCTTTGTGAGTCCAACCCATTCACTCTAGATCGGTGAGCTACGTTTTGGGAATTACGAAATGGGGGTTTAGTTTAGGTTTAATGGTTCCATTTCGATTCGTAGAATTATATGGTCTATGTGGGTCAAAGGGTTAGTTAAGCAATAGTAGTCTAGTGTTTTGTCGAGAGGCAGATTCTTTGAGATGAATAGGTAATCATTTGTATAGATTTGGACAAGTGTTGTAGCATCAATGAGTGGCTGAGATGCAATTTATGGTTTCTCTTGGCTTGCTTTGCTTTTGATATTTAATTTTGAGAATAGTATGCCCGAAACGTGCGACTAACCTTCCCCTACAGCGCTTGGCTAGGGACCACAGGTATGTGCTTTAATGTTGGGTAATGAATTTCACATGGATGCTTTGTGTTTGAGTGTCATGCATGCTTACTATGTTTTTTGGTTAACCTTTGATGTAGCGCGTGGCCAGGGACCACAGGTACGCACCATTTGCCCTTTTGGTTGAGTGTTCTTAAGCATGCTAGATACCAATTAGGTTGGTGTGATCCAAGTTGTATGTTTAGCCTAGGAGACTATCTGATCTTTGACCTATATGCTCCCACATACCCAATTCACTAGTAGAGATCGAGTTCCGGGCCTAGAGGGGTGCTACCTCATATGAGGTACCTTCCCAATAGGTAAATTGATCCCCGGACCCAGAATCTAGTTTTCGTAGACCCTTATTTATAATTTTTTTTTCATCTTGGGTCATATGGGTTTTTGTTCTTACTTGGTTTCCTTTTATAAAATAAAAAATAAAAAAGTAGTGGTTACTCAGCAAACCATTCCTCCTCGAGGAGACCGGATTTTCCAAAACTCGAAAATCAACCCATTTCTTTCATTGAAGCGAGTCGCGGCCATGGATCGTGTAGGGTCCACAGGGGCGCTACACTATCACCCACACTGCGTCATGCCCTTGCGATGTTTGTGGCAAGTGAGTCACAAAATCCATTGTGACATGCTCCCACTTCCACTAGGCTACCTCAAAGGGCTGGAGTAATCTCATTGGCCTCTGGTGCTCAATCTTTACTTGATGACACATGAGACATCGACAAACGAAATCCCCAACTTGTTTCTTTATCCCACTCGATGTCTGCGTGACGAAGATCATATGAGTATCTTAGTGCCACTGGATGACAAAAGCGAGAGCAATGGAACTTCCACAGGATCTCCTCTCTCGAGGATCTGCAGTTGGGAACCACAACTCTTCCCTATACAGATTCTGTGGTGTGAATGCTAAATAGCCGTCACTGTCTCCCATTGCACCTAATCCACGATGGACAATATCTTAGGTAATCTTTTGTTTTTGGGACTCGATCACTACCTTTCGATGGGGAAGGAATGTGGCTAAACTCCCGAGTACCACAGGCCGCCGCGTAATGCGATGGCCCCATTATAGTCTCAAGCATCTGCCCTCCCGGAGCCACTAGCCAACACTCCCTGTGACTTCCGGTTGAGTGCATCAGCCACGACATTTGCCTTACCGGGATGGTAATGCAAAGTAAATCTCAGTCCTTCAAATACTCCATCCCTTGGTGTTGCTTCATGTTGAGGTCCCACTATGTAAAAATGTACTTCACACTCTAGTGGTCCGAAAACACCTTGAACTGCTCACCATATAGATAGTGGGGCCAAACCTTCAAGGCAAAGACAATGACCACCAACTCCATGTCATGTGTAGGAAGCTAACTTTGTTCGTGGTTCTTTAACTTCCGATAACCATAAGCTACTACCGTCCTAGACTGTATCAAAACACATCCAAGTCCGTCCTTAGAGGCATCACAATACACTATGTACCTTTGTCCCCTTTTTGGAACTATCAGAATAGAAGATGAAGTAAGCCTCCTCTTCAATTCCTAGAATGCCTTCTCACACGGGTCATTCCACTCAAACTTTACCTCTTTCCAGGTCAATCTCGTCATAGGTGCAGCTAACCGAAAGAAGTCCTCAATGAACCTCCTGTAACCGGGAGAAGTCCTCAATGAACCTCTTGTAATCCCCTACAAATCCCAAGAAACTGCGTATCTTGAAAATTGACTTCGGTCTCTCCTAACTCATAACTGCCTCAACCTTCTTCGGGTCCACGGATACACGGCCAGGCACCACATGCAAATCTACGCCTCGATGTGAAACTCCACCACGACAGTGGTCTCTCAAGGTCTAGAGAACAATCCTCAAGTGACTCTCATGCTCCTCCTCAGACTTGGAGTAGATCAAGATGTCATCAACGAAGACCACAACGAATCAATCTAGGTAGGGTTGGAACACCCTATGTGATGAGTGCTTAAAACACTCAGATTACACTCGCGTCAGTCTCGCATTTTCATGTTGTTTTGGCATTATTTATATAGTTTTGGGTGTTAGATCTCTTATTAAGTGTTTATTTTGAAATCTGAGGCTTGATGAAGGGCAAGAAGAACATCTTTTAGGCTTTTTTGGAGCAATAAGGGTAAGCGAGGGAAGCAGCGCCAGGCGCGGCGTCTCCACGTCGCGGCGTCACCCAAATCCGCGACGTGGAGGGTCCAGCACAATACGAGGAGAAGTCAACCAGCCCCCCGTCGCGGCGTCCCACGTCAGCGGCGTCCCACACGTCAGCGGCGTCATCACGTCAGCGGCGTCGGCTCAAAATGCGGGATCCATCGTGAAATGCGGGGGCTCGGGAATCGGGTATCGAGAAGGACGTGCGGCGGAAGACGGGTGGAGGGCACGCCTGGACTGGGAGATCTCAGCGGATCTTTGTATTAGTTTTCCTTATTGTTTTGATTATTTTCTGAGATCACATGAGGATGTTCTTCATATTACTTGTATTATTTCTTTTTCCTTCATGATGTTACAACTTCTTTCTGAGGTTACATCAAACCACGTCACCAGATGATAGTTAGAATTTAACCTTTCATGTTAATCAATTGTTGTTAATTTATCACATACGCTCTATTTCTGCATGTTAATTATATGATAATATCGGCCAATATTAACATACTTACTTGAAGATCCGGTCGGGCCAGGGTAGTGGGGATCACGGAGTACAAGTAGCCTTTAGCCGATTCGGGTAATAGAGATATTCCGAACCTGAAGGTGGTTTTGGGGTTGAACATTAAGCATTTCTGAATACCGAGTCGAGATAGAGATATACTCGATTCTATTCACGAAATAGGCGAATATACCTCGAGAGAGGATATCTCGTAGGCAAGATCACCTAGCCATTGATATGTTATAAACAATCTGAATAACAACATCTTTAGGAGAATAATCCATCGAATGTGACAGGGGGAGATTTAACCCTAGGCTCCCTCATTATCAATCCACCAAAACCAATAGTTTGAATTCTGATCGGTATTTAAAATTCCATCTTAGAATCATTTATTCAGATATTGTGACGAAAGCAGAACATCTGTAGTCAATTCATCTTTCCCTGTGGATCGATACTTTCATTACCTTTAGTCGCTATATTACTTGAGGCGACGCGTGCGCCTAGCGGCGTATAGGCGTATATTTTATACCACGTTTTTCGGCTTTGTCAAGTTTTGGCGCCGTTGCGTGGAAAGGCTTAAATTGATATAGAGTAGTAACGCTATAGATAATATTCTGAATTTTCTTTATTTTTTTTTTGTTATTTTTCAATCTTGTAGTGGGTTTTGTTAGTTGTGTGTTATTTGGTCTGAGGTTCGGTGAGTACATGCGACAGCAAAACCGAATTAACCAACACTTGTGTCCCGGGCAGAAAAGACTTACGCATAGGTGCGCGAAACAGAGAAACGAAACAGTAGAGCATGATAGTCGCCGAAACGCGGCAGATTTGGCGTGGAACAAAAGCGGACCCGCGGAAGCGAACTAAATCAAGCGCCCGAGGCCATTCATACGGCCAGACGGTCCGGTACATGCTGATAGATGAGATTCGTTACACCTCCGGCGATTGTTCGAGCCGACGTCAGACGGTAGCCAATTCAAGCAAACAATTTTGAATTGAAGTGAGTCCGCGGTCTGAATGCTCGAGAACATATTGTTCCATGGACTACCATGAGAACCAGACATGCATTTGACTAACTTCCTCGAAGTTTGCGCGATACCGATGCATCTGGCGGGGTCGAAGAAGCCTGGAGTGCGGTTGTTAACTCACTCGGGGATAGAGGCCAAGCATTGGCTAACAGTCAGCACGAGACTCCGTTACTACGCATGGAGCAGTGGTACAAAATTTACGACCAAATTCTTTCCAGTAAAGAGTACTGGCTAGTTGCGAGAAATCAGCTCGTTTGAGGACAACTTGAGAGGAGAACACGGCGGAAGCATGGAATGAATTCCATGAGTTGTGCGGAAGTGTCCTGTACTTAGGCTTAACGGATGGATGCAAGTCCACACCTTCTACAATGGTCGAAATACAACCGAACAATGATAGATGCCTCGGTACGGAGGATCATTGATGAAGAAAACCCGCAGACCGGCGTATGAGATATTGGAGAAGATCTTTGCAACCAACACTAATCGGTGGCTAGAGAAGGCTACACCGGTTAACACGGTGGGTGGCACGGATAATGAAGTCACCTCGTATCCGACGTCATGTGGCCGCGGCTAACTGGCGAGTTGAATAGACGGCGAGCGGCTAATGCCATACAGACGACCCACGGGCTATTGGCCAATTTTGTGAGGTCGGCATAGTAGTCTGGTGTGGTGAGGAAACCTATCGTAGAAACGAGGCTCGGTATGTATCGAGGTTTAATCGAGGAATCAATCATAGCGACCAGGGCTGGGTATGGGAGTAATAGCCTGAGAATCGAGAATCGGGGACCAAAGGATGGGCGTAACAATCGAACGAGAATAATCAAAACAACCAAGGGTATGGATGGAGGCTTGATCAGTGTCTAGCAATCGAACCATTCAATAGACCGCCCCTCACGAAGAAGGCTGGATTTAGAGCAAGCTCTGCGCGGATGTTAACTTCTCATTCGCGTTTATGAATGAAGACAGGCGAACATGCGGCTGACAAACAACTTGATTAAACAATCAGCGACACAACTAAGGAGTTTGGAGGCACAAATGGGCCAAATGGCGAACCTACTTACAGAAAGGCAACCGGGTTCTTTGCCGAGCAATTCAGAGGTAAATCCAAGAAGAGAGGGGAATGAGCACGTTAAAGCAGTCACACTAAGAAGTGGGAGAGATTTGGAATCACAAGTACAGCTGCTCGGCCGATTAGAGAGCGGGGAGATCACACAGCCGGGACAGAGAAAAGATAGTACGGTCGAAGCAGTCCACGGGAGCTTGTTCGGCGAAGGCCTCCCCAATGACGAGAGTCGGCATCTTGGGTCCCTTACCTGGCGTCTCCAAGAAACATAAAAGCGGATAAGCGATTCCACGAGTTTATGGATGTTTCAAGGCGCATATAAACATCCCATTCTTGGTGCCGCCGAGCAAATGCCCGATTATGTAAAGTTCATGAAAGACATTTTTGTCTCAGAGAAGAGAAGATTAGCCGGACTTTGAGACGGTAAACATGGGAATGCGGTGCCATCCTTCGGAGAAAGCTACATGACTCAAAGACCCGAGACGGTTTCACTATCCAGGTACTGGTGGAAATGCTATTTTTGAAGAGCCTTGTGTGATTTAGATTGCGACATTAATCTTATACCTATCCATCTTTAAGCGTTTGGGATTAGGAGAAGTCCGTCCGACTCGCATCCTCTTGACTTGCGAGACGGATCTTTGAAGCACCCAGAGGATAATAGAAGATGTCTTAGTAAGATGAACAAATTTATCTTCCAGTAGTTTCATCGTTTTAGACATGGAGGAAGATAAGGACATACCGATTATCTTGGGAAGACCTTTTCTAGCAACTGGCAGAGCAATGATTGATGTGCAGAGGGGGGAACTGAAGTTAAGAGTACAAGAAGAAGAAGTGAAATTCAATGTCTTCGAGGCGATCACGACCTGTGAGAAAGTGATACGTGTCTCATGGTTGATATAATGAGGAGGCTATAGTGTCTGCGAAAGTGGCCTCACTTGACCCTTTGGAACTAGCCTAGTGGCGAATGCATCGAGAGCACAGTGCGAGGGCGAGAAGAATACGTTAGTGGATGGATTCTTTTGGGCACAATGAAGGGAAATACTTGAATCACTACAGGCGAAGAGAGGGGGTGCTTGGTAGGTTCAATCAATTGACAACCACCCCAGATGGAGCAAAACCTACTCAGCCATTTGAAATATGCACATGCACGGGGGTAGAATCTCTGTTTGCCGATGGTATTTCATCATCCCCCTAGCGAAATGGAGGAGGAGAAATTGATGAGAGTTCTTAGCGATCATAAACAAGCACTCGGATGGTCTCTGTTGACTAAAGGGATCAGCCCTTCTATGTGCATGCACTTAGTATTTTATTAGAAGATGGCCCGCGAGCCCTCGGAAGTGGAAGCACGAGAGGAGGTTGGATCCGACAATGAAAAGGTAGTTCGGAAAGAAGTTCTAAAATGAAAGCAGATCATAAGGTGTTACCCCATTCCCGGACGCGCATGGGTAAGCCACAATTCGAGAGTAGTACCAAAGAAAGGGGATAAGGTATCAAGGTGAAAACAATATCTTACATATCCCCAAGCAATTATTGAATTGGAGAATTTGTATTGACTATAGAAAGGCGAACAAGGCCACTCGGAAAGATCACTTTCCCTGCCATTTCTAAGATCGGATGCTCATTCGATTAAGCTAGGATATGAATATTATTGCTTTTTGGATGGATATTCCGGTTACAACCAAATCGCCATAGCGCCTGAAGATCAGGAGAAGACAACATTCACTTGCCCCTATGGTACATTCGCTTTCCGGCGGATGCCCTTTGGACTATGTGGCTCGGGTACTTTTCGAGAGATGCATGATGGCCATATTCTACGACATGGTAGAAAAGACGATTGAGATTTTATGGGCGATTTCGGTGATGGAAATTCATTGACAATTGTCTAGCAAATTTGAGAGAAAGCTGTACTCACACGTGTGAAGAGACCAATTTAGTACTCAATTGGGAGAAGTGCCATTTTCATGGTACAAGAGGGGTATTGTTCTTGAACTTGTGGATCTCTGAGGGATAGAGGTAGATAGAGGCGAAGATTGAAGCAGTGATAAGTTACCTCATCGCTAACCCACGTGAAAGGGATCAGAAGTTTTCTTTAACCATCTTTGGATTTTATAGGCGGTTTATCAAAGATTTCTCGATTGAAACCATTATCCATTGTTAGTCAGGGGATCCCGTTCGTTTGACTCCCAATGCGTGCATCTTTCCGCGGTATTGAAGAATAAAGATTTGATCACCAAACATATTGTTGTAACTCCAGTTGGTCTTTTCCATTTGGCGATGTGTGATGCAAGCGACTATGCAATTAGGCGGTTGGGCGAAGCGGGAGAAGATCTTTCTTAATCTACTACGCAAGCGGGACGTTGAATGATGCTCGGCGAATTATGCCACTCACGAGAAAGAAATTTGTTGGCCATCGTCTTTGCTTTGACAAATTCGAGGCCATATTTAATTGGCAACAAGAATTAAGTGGTGCATCGCGATCATTCGACCATTAAGTACTTGATGACCAAGAAAAGATGCAAACCAGATTGATTCGGTGGAGTCCTCACATTACAAGAATTCGACATTAAATAAAAGGATAAAGAACCTTGAAAATTTAGTATGAGACCATCTATCGCGGTAGGAAGGGCGAAGATGATATATTCAGGTGAGCGATGAATTTCGGATGAAACTTTTGCTATTGAGGATAGAAGGCAATTCTGGTTCATGATTATGTGAACTATTTGGTGGCAAGGGTGATTCAGGGGATTTAACTATCGAGAAGAAAAAAAGGTTTTTCGCACACCTTAAGCACTACTATTGGGAAGATCCTATTCTCTACAGGCACTGTGCTGATCAGGTGATAAGGAGATGTGTGCCTGAAGATGAAATGCATAGTATTTTGAACCATTGTCACACTCTACCGTGTGGTGGACACTTTGGTGGACAGAGAACAGCGGCCAAGGTTCTACAATCGGGCTTTTATTGGCCTTCCTTATTTAAAGATGCTCATCTATTCGTTTCCACTTGTGACAAGTGTCAACGAATGGGAACATCTCTAGAAAGGACCGAGCCACCTATGCATCCTATCTTGGAAGTGGAGTTGTTCGATCTATGGGGGATCGATTTCATGGGACCATTCAAATCGTACAGCAGATTTGTACATCTTGTTGGCGGTGGTTGTTTTGAGAAGTGGGTAGAAGCGATTCCTACCGCTGAAAATGATGCGAGTTGTGACCCCGATTTACGCAGCTTAATATCTTCTCACGTTTTGGAACTCCTCGGCGTTGATCACGGATAATGGTACATACGCAACAAGGTGGTGATAGGTTTTGCAAAAGTATGGAGTGCGCCATGGCATCCATGCATACCGCCTGATCAATGAATAAGCGGTATCAGTGAAATTAAATCATTCTCGAGAAGGCGATGCGCGACTCGGGGAAGAGTTGGTCTAAAAGATAGACGATGCACTGCAGGCATATCGCGCAGCATTTAGACCTTTGGTATGTCCCGGATTCGGACTTGTGTATGGTGAGCTTGTCATCTTCAGTGGAATTTGGAGCATCGAGGCTTATTGGACCACTCGACAACTAAACATGGGCGATACACATTGGCCGTTAACAACACTTCAACTCGATGGCTTGATGAGTTCGAAGCGGCATACGACGCTAGAGTATTTACAAGGAAGACCAAGGCGCTGGCATGACAAACACATCACTTTCGAAGTTCTGGCCAGGACTGACAAGTTCTTTTATTCAATTCCGCCTAAAGCTCTTTCCGAAGTGAGGTCTCGATGGTCCGGACCTTTTACAGTGACCAAAGTCCTTTCCCATGGAGGAGTGGAAGTTTCACACCCTGAGAAAGGGACATTCACAGTCGCGATTCAACGTTTGAAACCGTACTATGGTGGCGAAGTGTTGGCAGACAAGCAAGTCATTCCTCTAACAGCCGCAGAAGCAGTATAATCATCAATTACCTGGGTTTACGTTCTTGCTCACATTGAGATCCAGGATTGTCGAGCTAACGACATTAAACATAGCGCTTCTTGGGAGAGCAGCAGTTTTTCTAAAACTTTTGTTTTTAAGTTTCTACCGGTTACATTGTTGTTTGAAATTTTTGAATTTAAGGCGCATCCATGATCGGTGTTTTACGCTTGTTGGTTTAATTGCGGGACGGAGGTGTAGGTCGCGAGACTTCCAGAGGGTTGAGTCCGAAGGGAAGTTTAAGTGGAGAGTTCTCGAAAAATTGAGGTTTTTGGTATATAAATTATCTTGGGAGACTTTCTGCCTTGCGTCGCGGCGCGTGAGATTTCCACGTCAGCGGCGTCGACCCAGCTCTCTCACGTCGCGGCGTCATTTTGAAGCTCTACGCCCGCGTCGCGAGTGAGATTTCACGTCGGCGTCATTTTTGAGCTCTACGTCACTTTGCGTCAGCGACGTGATTTCCGCGTCGCTGACGTCAAATTTCATCTCTACGTCGCGTCGCGGCGTGGATTTTCCGCGTCGCGGCGTCCGGGACAGCTACTCCTACGTCGCGTCGGCGGTATATTCCTCCGCGTCGGCGGCGTCATTTATGAAACCCTACGTCACGCGTCGCGGCGTGGATTTTTCGCGTCGCGACGTCGTGGAGTCATAACTCTGCCCGCGTCGCGGCGTGGTCCATACGTCGCGGCGTCATTTGGTGTTGTCTTCTTGGCGTCGACGTTGTTACACGTCGGCGAGGTGCCTAGTCAAGCTCTACGTCGCGTCGCGGCGTGGCGCCGCTGCGTCGCGACGTGAGACTGAATTTCGCTGGAATAGGCCATTTTGGCGCTTCATTCGCACAAACCTCTCACGAAACCTAGCTCTCACGCACCATGCAGGCGCTCGAGGGGACATTCGGCTTCGTGTTCTCCACCCAGGTTGGGGACCTCGTCTTGCTCGAACCCCGCGTAAAGTACCATTGTAGCTAGTTTTGGATCATAGTGGCCTTTCCCACCCGCTGTGTATCGATTCGGATTTGGGGTACATTAGACTGGGTTTATTTCGGTGTTTTCATTTAGTCTAGAGTCTTGTAGATTCATTTTAAGGTTAACTAGGTTCTTTAGAGTTACTTTGAGTCATATTTGGGTCGTGTTAAGTCTTAAGTAGCTTTTGAGTCCCCTTAGTGTGTATTGCACATTAGGTGTTTGAAGTTTTGTCTAGTCAGGATGTCGGCAGCGGCGAAGCTACACTTGGTCGGGCCAGTGTGAGCCCCAGGCTCATAGCCGGCTGTTTCGCATTTTGTACTTGGATGCGCGGATCGGTTTAGCATAATTTGCAGTAGATCCTTTAATCAGAGAGAAGGGTTTCACCACCCTGACTGATTTTTAAGCAAAGCGATCGAGGCCAAGGGTTGGCGTGCTTTGTGTAACCCCTCGCCAGCGCCATGGCGTAGTTAGAGATTCTACGCCAACCTCGCCTCCACGTCCTCAAGGTCGAGGGTGCGAGGTGTATTGATGTCGTTTCAGCTGTGGTGATCCAATAGCTACTATGACACCGAGCATATCCACAGACCTTGATGAGGGGGGCTGATGCCACGACCTTCCATGGTCATCAGGAGTGTTGACAGGTCAGGGTGAGTGGCGGATAAATAACGTAGTCGCAGCGGTAAATTTCAAGGCCAAACATTTGCTTTACATTCCTAGGTGTGGCATCACTTTGTCGCTTGGCGTCGCCTGCGACGTGAATGTGCCGGGTGGCGCCCGAAACTCTGCTCAGCCATTCTATCTTGCCGGGATCCTGCCATTTTGGCGTTGGGCGGTTATGGGGATGCCATCCTCCATAGCAGGAATGCGAAAATAAACTGGGGCACCCTTTTTCGATCTTCGGCTTGTGCGAAGCAGCCGGGGGTGCCTTGGCAGCAATGAGGCTGGCCATCCTATCAAGACCATATCGGTCAGCGGGACACACACAGTGTCACGCCTGAAAGTGTATGACTCGAGGACCTTGCGAGCCATCGGGCGGATGAGCTTCCTGACTATAGGGCTCGCTATGGATTCTTGGGTGACAGGGAGGACGATGGCCAGCCTCATCTCGACCTCCACCACCACCACAGGCGACCTCGGGGGACCGTCCTCCACAGCCCTTCACGGACATGTCGAGGACCGGTGCTCTCCCTCCTTTAGCGTTTGGCATCCCCGGGATGGGACCAGGAGCACCGTCCTCATTACACCGGGACATGGAGGTGTTAACGTGCTGATATGCGGACCGTTACGCGGTCGGGCCATCATCCTCTGACGACGGCCGAGACTATGCGAGCCCGGCTATTGCCCGATACCTTTTCACCGACCACATACGCCGCATGGTGATCTCCGAGTCCCTTACCCTCTATATTTTGATTTTACCAGTGGGACACTGGATCTTTTGTTTGGGGGAGGGGTATTTTGTTATGTTTTATTTCTAGCTGTTTTGTTTCCATTATTTTGGTGATAAATCAGTTGTTTTAGTTGTTAATATATATGGATTATGATGATTAATCTATTGTATATCATAAATGTAATGTTTGGAATGTTCAGTTAGTCTTGTTTGGGGTTTGTGCATTATTTGCTTATGATTGATGAATCATTTGTTAGTTGTTGCATACATCCTCATTTTGCATATAGTGATAGTTGCATACATGTATGTCTTGTTTGAGTTTTTTGTGCATTGCATTTTTTGCTTATGATTGATGAATCATTTGTTAGTTGTTGCATACATCCTCATTTTGCATATAGTGATAGTTGCATACATGTATGTCCTGTTGAAAAATTGAGGATCATTTGGATTGATTGCCTTATAGAAGTGTTACGAGACATATAATTTGCGTGATACTCATTAATTAGGTTGAATAATAAGAAGTGAAAGGGCGGTGAACTAATTAGGGTAGGCAAGACACCAATTCTCAAAGACCCTATCGCACCACATTAGTGACTTGCGAGAGTATGCATAGAGGCGAACAACCACTAAGGATTGACCCGACCTAGGGAGATTCGAGACCATTCCAAGTGATAGGACACCTAATGAAAAGAGGATTGCCATTGAGCTGACGAAAAGAAAATACAAAAACAATAGAAAAAGAAAAAGAGAAAAAGAAAAGAAAAAGAAAAATGATAAAAATAGGTATAAGTATAGGAATAAGCGGGATCATCAATCGAATCAGAGACGCAGTCTGAGGGAACTATCAAGCCCAATGTGCAGGCGAATGGCGGGAGTCGTGACTTCACTTGCCCGTTATGGGACGGAAGATGGATCGTTCACGCAACCTAGGGCCATTGAGTTTGGTTGGTGTTCGAGGTGGTTGAAGGGGAATTGAATGCTGGTGCCCTTAACCAAGCGGTGGGAGTCGCGATGGAACCCATTCTGAGGACACTTAACTAAAGCGGCAGCACTAGGTTCTTTTCCTTTTTGCTTTTGTTACATAGAAATTTCTAGTTTGTTGTCATGAATAAATAGGTGCGTTAAACATCCTTGTTTAGTTAAACTATTCTCTAATAGGTAAGTTGAACTTAAGTTTGGGAGTCATCAATTTAGGCATATTCTGGAGGCCATCCACCATGAGCACATAGGGGTTTTGGGAATGGCCATTGAATACCATGGGAGTTGATGCACTAGTCAGTTTCACCTACTTCAATCGAAGTTACCGAAAGTCAAGTATGTATGCCTTCATTGAACATCGAGCAAAACATTGAGTATGCGAATTAGTCGAAGTGATCCATTATTTTTTTCGGCATGAGCACACATTGTCTTAGTGTTAGTTGCATGGTGTCGAGTGTGTGTGTCCTTGTCTGAGTCGGTTCTTGCTTGAACAAGCAAGAAATTAAGTTTGGGGGTGTGATGAGTGCTTAAAACACTCAGATTACACTCGCGTCAGTCTCGCATTTTCATGTTGTTTTGGCATTATTTATATAGTTTTGGGTGTTAGATCTCTTATTAAGTGTTTATTTTGAAATACAGGCTTGATGAGGCAAGAAGAACATCTTTGGAAGCTTTGGGCAATAAGGAGTAGGCAAGGAAGCACTGCCACGTCGCGACGTCTCCACGTCGCGGCGTCACCAGAAATCACGGCGATGGAGTCAGCTAATCTGAAGTCAATAGCCCTACGCGTCGCGGCGTCCCCGTCGCGGCGTCCCAGCGTCGCTGACGTCATCGCGTCGCGGCTGTCGGCTCAAATTACGGATCCCATCATTAAATGCGGGGGCTTTCGGGGAATCAGAATTATCGGGGGCGTGCGCGGCCGGAGGCGGATTGGAGAACACGCAACCTGATTTCAAGGATCTGCGCCGAATCTTTGTATTAGTTTCCTTATTGTTTTTGATTATTTACGATCCATGAGATGTTCTTCGTATTACTTGTATTATTTCTTTCCTTCATGATGTTCTAAACTTCTTTCCTAGGGTTACATCAAACCACATCACGAGACAATGGATTAAGAATTTAACCTTTCATGTTAATCAATTGTTGTTAATTTATCACATACCTTTCTATTCTGCATATTGAGTATATGGTAATATCGGCCCGATATTAACATGCTTACACTTTGAAAGATCCGAGATTCGAGATGAGGGTATTCGGGGATACGGGTAGAGTAGCCTTTAGCCGGTCGGGTAATAGAGATGATAGAACTGAAGGTGGTTTTGGGGTTGAACGGTAAGCATTTACGAATCTTAAGTCGAGATAGAGATATACTCGATTCTATTCACGAAATAAGCGAATACTCTCGAGAGAGGGGATATCTCGTGAAGCGAGATCACCTAGCCATTGTTATGTTATAAACAATCGAATAACAACATCTTTAGGAGAATAATCCATCGAGATGTGACGGGAGATTTAACCTAGGCCCTCATTGTATCAATCCACCAAAACCAATAGTTTGAATTCTGAGTCGAGTATTTAAGAATTCCATCTTAGAATCATTCACATTCGGATATTATGCGAAAAAGCGGTATCTGGTCGATTCATCTTTCCACTATTGGATCGATACTGGAATGCCTTTAGTACTATTACTTGAGGCGACGCGTGCACTTGCGCGTATAGGCGTATATTTTATACACCACGTTTTCAGCCTGTCACTATGCATGAGATCCATGAATGCCGTTGGAGCATTCGTCAACCCAAATGGCATTACTGTGAACTCAAAATGCCCATACTGCGTCTTAAACGTCATCTTATGGATATCTGCCTCCCTACCCTTCAATTGATGGTAACCGGTGTAGAGATCTATCGTGGAGTAAACCCGCGCCCCTCTTAGATAATCGAATAAATCATCAATCCTCGACAAAGGGTACCTATTATTGATAGTAACCCTATTCAACTACCGGTAGTCTATACATAGCCGTAGGGTCTTGTCCTTCTTCTTAGCAAACAACACCGGAGCGCCCCAAGATGAAGTGCTCGGTATAATAAAACCCTTGTCCAACAATTCCTGTAATTGAACTTTGAGTTCCTGCAACTCAGTAGGGGCCATTCTATGTGGAGTCATAGAAATAGGAGATATACCAAGATGCAACTCAATAGCGAAGTCTATATCCCTATGCGGAGATAATCCCAGTAGTTCATCCGGAAAAACGTCCTCATACTCACAAACTGTCCGAGGTAGACCCAACTCCTGTCTCGCCTCGTTCTCCAAGGTAAGGCTTGCTAGCCAACCCATCAACTGCCCATGCCATCTAGAGTCATAGATGGCTTGGGGTAAAGCATCATGCTTATCCCCTTGAAACATAACACAAAAATTATCCGGTGTGTAGGCAATAACCATCCTACGATCATAATCAATGACTACTCGATGTGCCATTAACCAGTCCATCCCAAGGATGATTGATAGGCCCAAAGCGTGATGTGTATAAACTCGGTGTAGCGCCTATGTGTGCAATGCCGCGATGCGTATCAAACAATATGGTGCCTAGGTAGGATGTAGATCACGGGAGAGATGCGTTGACTGAAGTGGCCACATATAATATTATGCGGACTTAAACTCTTAATGTGCTCCCAACTAATATATGAGATTAAAACTAAAGCTAAATTAACTTGTGAAATTACTCTACTATGGAACTGAGGTTGTCTCCCTTGCCGGTTTGATGGATTATTACACAGAGAATTCTTGCTCGGAGTCTATTAGTGACTTCTAGATGACGGGGTGATCGTGCCTACGAGATACCCTCTCTCGAGGTGTATCCGCCTATCTCACCAGTAGGGTTGGGTGCATCTCTTGTAACACCCCAAAATATACCCTAGCAGTTTTCGACATGTTTAGGGTATTTTGTAAGCGTAATTTGAATGTGTCGTAATTGAAATGTGAAACATGGAAATTAGAAACCCGGAGATTTTATAGATTAAGAGTAAAATTGTAATTTGTCCGAAAAAGGGACGCCTAAAAGACATGGATTAAGAAGGTGGAGGCCAAAATGAAATAAAGGAAAAATTGAAATACAAATGGTCAGATTTGGAGGACCAAAAGTAAATAATGAAACTTAACCCAAAAATGGGTTTTTGGGAGGGCCAAACATGGCCTTAGCAAACATGGATTTAAAGACCAAAATTGAAAGATTCTCATTTTGGGAAGGAGGAAAACGTGAAGAGGAAGAGGAAGAAGATGGAGGAGCAGATCAAGCCAAGGTATGGAACTTTGAATTTTTGTATGAAACTCACCTTGATTATGAGATTCTATGAAGTTGGCATAGATCTTTGGTTTTCTATGATTAATCTTCCCCAAACTTGGGGTTTTGTTAGGGTTCCATCTTAACCCAAAAATTATGGAAAGTAAGGTGGGTAAAATCCCATATGGCACAAGATGGTTATGGAATTCCCCTTTTAGATTGGATTCATGGTTAAATGACAAGTAATTGAGCTAGGGTTTAGAATAAACTAAATCCTTGAGTTTGAATTGTGTAGGTTGTGACCCATATTAGAGTTATGTTGGAAATTCATGGAGGATTTTGAGAAAGATATGTAATTGAAAGATGAATTGAATAGAAAGATTCAGTGAATTTGAAATGGTTTTGATGTGTGTTTGAAGTGTAGGTTGATTGGGTATCAAAATATGGAAAAATGGGTGAAAAACACATTAAGGCATTTCGGGTGATGTGTACCGGTACACTTGAACATGTGCCCGGTACACTTTATGTTTGATCATTTTTGACGTGTGTGCAGGTACACATTAGGGTGTACACAGGTGCACACGTTACCTTTCCTCTTATGACCAGTTTTTGTATTTTGGACATAACTTTCTCATTTCTTATCCTATTTGAGTGATTCAAGTGGCCAATTAAAATAGACTTCAAGTAGAACCAAACCTATAGAAATAGGTATCGTCAAATTCTGGATCTAAGTGGTCCAAAAATTCACTCAAAGTGGGGCCATGTGCAAGCCAATTCCTGCATCCGTTTGAACATAGAGTAGTCCGGGTTGTTTCGGACGTAACTTGAGTTCCGGTACTCCGAATTGGGTGATTCCAGTTGGAATAGAACCCTTAACACCTTAAATTTAAAGGAGTACAAAGAACCAGTGTCAAATATGGAGTCAAGGCACTGGAAAATGAGTATTTCAAACTGTCCCTCACGGTAAATCGTGGAGCTAGTTGGCATGAAAATGCCATAACTTGAGGACTGGAGCGATCCGATTGGATTGATTCAATTCCTGGGTAAAGTAGATTCATAGAAGAATAATAATACATGAATAAGGTGTGATTACATGCTCTTAATACCTTACCATTACATGAATCTGATCTGTCATGAAGCATAATGTGGCTAAAATGCCACATTATAAAATAGTAAGTTGCGAACTCATATAATTGTAAAAACTACCTAAGACCCGGTTATTAGCATCACTTGCACTTCTGTCACGATTAGTACTTGGTACTCTGATTAGTGCTGCGCACTCTGATTAGTGCCGGTACTCGATTAGTGCTCGGCACTCTGATTAATATTCGGTACTCCCCGATTAGTGCTGCGGCACTCTGATTAATGCCGGTACACTTGATTAGTGCTCGACACTCGATTAATGCCGGTACTCTTGATTAGTGCTCGGCACTCTGTCTGATAAGTGCTCGGCACTCTGTCTGATTAATTTTCCGACCTCTGTCTGTTAAGTGCTACGACATACATGCTTGTATAGTATCTTACGGTATAATATGTTGTGTCCTACTCATTCGTATTCTTGGTCTAGAAGTCAAAGCGATTATATGATAAGACTGCGAATAGAGAATAGAGTAAAGATGCAGATAACCTGCCTGTATTTGTTACGCCAGTACCTACGGGTGCTCACATTTGTCCCGATTAAGTTACGTGAGCTCACGGGTACTCTTGTATCTAATTAAAGTTACAGTGGTACCTCACGGGTACTCCTGTCTGATTTGTTAGTTCATTGAGTACCTATGGGTACTCCTGTATCTGAATAAGCTACATTTCGATTAAGTTACGCCAGTACCTACGAATTTGCTCACACGTATCCTAAATAAGTTACGTAGTACCTATGGGTACTCCTGTCTCTGATTAAGTCCTGTAGTACCGCCGGGTCACTCCTGCGTCTGAATAAGTTTATGTGAGTGCCTCACGGGTACTCACATGTCACGATTAAGTTGCATCGTGCTCACGGGTGCTCTTGTCCCGATTCAGTTACGTAGTACCTACGGGTACTCACAGTATCTGATTAAGTTGCAGTCGTGCCTCTGGTGCTCCTGTCTCGATTAGGTTTTGTAGTACCTACAGGTACTCCTGTATCTGAATAAGTTACGTCACGTATCGATTAAGTTACGCCCAGTACCTAATGGTACTCTGTATTTGATTAGAAGTTCACATGCGCCTCACGATTAAGTACGTAGTACCCTCTTTGGTACTCCTGTATTGATTAAGTTCTGTCTGTATCTTATTAAGTTCTGTAGTATCTACGGATACTCTTGTATCTAATCAAGTTCGGTAGTACCTAATTGCTCCGTGTCCCGATAAAAAATAAGTATAAAATCCATTAGTACCTAAGGTACTCTCGTATCCGTAAAATAAGTATATGTATCTGTTTTGATGCGTATGCATTGTGAATTTAATGTCCATACCTGATAATATTATCTGCTATCGTACGATCGACCACATATGTGATACGATTATGATTAGTTAGGCTTATTGTACTTGCGGTACCTTCGCACAAAGGATAAGATCCAGTAAGATAAGTATATTAACAGAAAGACCGAGTGTATAAGTTCGAAGTAGACCCCGGGATATACTTAGTAGTACAAGTATAAGATAAATTGCATTATAAGTTTTGTAGTACTGAGTACATCATTATAAAAATAAGTTCTGTAACTCTTACGGGAGTCCTGAATAAACATAAGTCCGTAAAAGTATAAGTTCTGTAACTCTTACGGGAGTCCTGAATAAACATAAGTCCGTTATAAGTATAAGTTCTGAATAAGTATAAGTTCTGTAACTCCTACGGGAGTCCTGAATAAACATAAGTCTATTAAGTATATAAGTTACGAATAAGGGATAAAGATTCTGTAACTCCTACGAAGTCTGAATAAACATAAGTGCGGTGGTATAAGTTCGAATAAAGGATAAGAAGTTATGTAACTCCCTCACGGGGAGTCTTTGAATAAACATAAATGCATTAAAATTATAAGTTACGAATAAGGATAGAGTTACGTAACTCCTACGGGAGTCATGAATAAACATAAGTACATTTAAGCATAAGTTACATAAGAATAAGATCTGTAACTCCTACGGGAGATCCGAATAAGCGTAAGCCTGTTATAAGAAGAAGTACTCGTATAAATTCATAATATAAATGCATGAAATTTATATTATCTGTTTTTGTTTTATGCGTTAAATGTGTATATGCATAAGACATATGTTTCCCAGCGTAAAGCTTAGCACGGGTTTCTGTCAGGTGTAGGTCTGAGAGAAGACATCACGAAGACTTCCGCTCTGGTGGGCAACCACACTTGTAAGGGTTCACCCATGTGGAGTTCCGTGCTCTAAGTTGTAAATGTAAAAGTATAGTTTTTGTATTTGTAAATGGGACTCAGTAAATGTGTATAGATTTTAATGGACACCACTCCGTTGGTAGTTCTTTTGATTATGTTATAAGATCCTTAGGCCATACCCTTTGCAGGGTACTGGATCGGTTTCAAAAAAAAAAAAAAATCGAGTAAAGAGTCCGATTTTGAGTCTCGGCACCTCGAACTCGGTTCGGATCCGTAATCGGGTCGGACCGGGAATCGAGATGACAGAACAGTATCGAGCCTGGGTTTAGGCGTTTCTGTATAAGTCTCAGATTAAGGATGTACCTACATGGTAATGTGTTGGCCTAATGCAGATGTCCTTGTCCTGTATATCGACTAGAATGAGTAAGTATCAATCCAGCTTTGAAAGATTAAGACAAGAGATGTAGTTCTGATGGAGCTTTGATGGCTCAAGGGAGAGTCACGCTCCAGCTTCTGTAAAAGACATGAAAAGAAAGGACCTGACATAGAACATGCAAAGACGAGTAGGAATTTAGGAGCCCGAAGAAATTCTTATAAGGGAAGAATTGTAACACCCAAAATATACCATAGCAGTTTTCAACATGTTTAGGGTATTTTGTAAGCGTAATTTGAATGTGTCAGCCATTGAAATGTGAAACATGGAAATTAGAAACCGGAAATTTATAAATTAAGGACAAAGGTATAATTTGTCCAAGGAACCTAAAGACATGGATTAAGAAGATTGGAGGCCAAAATGAAATAAAGAAAACTTGAAATACAAATGGTCAAGATTTGGAGGACCAAAAAGTAAATAATGAAACCTAACCCAAAAATGGGTTTTTGGAGGGCCAAACATGGCCTTAGCAAACATGGATTTAAAGACCAAAATTGACTCATTTGGGAGAAGGAGAAGAAAGCGTGAGGAAGGGGAAAGAAGATGGAGGCAGATCAAGCCAAGGTATGGAACTTTGAATTTTTGTATGGAAACTCATCTTGATTATGAATTCTATGAGATTTGGCATGGATCTTTGGTTTTCTATGATTATTATCTTCCCCAAACTTGGGGTTTTGCTAGGGTTCCATCTTAACCCAAAAATTATGGAAAGTAAGGTGGGTAAAATCCCATATGGCCTGAATGGTTATGGAATTCCCTTTTAGATTGGATTCATGGTTAAATGACAAGTAATTGAGCTAGGGTTTAGAATAAACCCTAACAAATCCTTGAGTTTGGATTGTGTATGGGTTGTGACCCATATTAGAGTTATGTTGGGGGAAATTCATGGAGGATTTTTGAGGAAAGATATGTAATTGAAAAGATGAATTGAATAGAAAAAGAGATTCAGTGAATTTGGAAATGGTTTTGATATTATTGTTTGAAGTGTAGAGTTGATTGGGTATCAAAATGGCAAAAATGGTGAAAAACACACATTCTGGGCATTTCCGGGTGATGTGTACCGATTTTTACTTTGAACATGTGCCGGTACACTTTGTGTTCTGAAGTCGTTTTGTGATATTGTGCGGTACACATTAAGAACATCTGGTACACCACGTGCGCTTTTCACTCTTATGACCAGTTTTTGTATTTTGGACATAACTTACTCATTTCTTATCTATTTGGTGATTCAAGTGGCCAATTAAAATAGACTTCAAATGGAACCAAACCTATAGAAATAGGTATCGTCAAGTGCGGATCTAGAGTGGTCGAAAAGATTCACTCAAGTGGGGGCGTGTGCAAGCATTCACGCATCGTTTGAACATAGAGTAGTCCGAGTTGTTTCGGACGTATCTTGAGTTCCGGTACTCCGAATTGGGTGATTCCAGTTGGAATCAGAGTATAACACGCTTAAATTTAAAGGAGTCTGAGGAAATAAGTGTCAAATATGAGTCAAGGCACTGGAAAATGGGTATTTCAAACAGTCCTCGGGTAAAATGTCCGATATAACCGACTAGTTGGCATGAAATGCCATAACTTGGTTGGGCGATCAGTGGATTGATTCAATTCTGGAGTAAAGTAGATTCATAGAAGAATAATAATACATGAATAAAGGTGTGATTACATGCTCATAATACCTTACCATTACATGGAAATTGATACGATGCGCATCGTGAGCGCGTAATGTGGCTAAAATGCCTATTATAAAATAGTAAGGATTCTTGAACTCATATAATTGTAAAAACTACCTAAGACGATTGTCTTTGTCATAGCACTTGTCCCTGATTAGTACTCCGGTACTCCTGATTAGTGCTCTGGCACTCCCCGATTGGCTGCCGGTACTCCCGATTGAGTACTCGGCACTCTGATTAATATTTGGTACTCTTTGATTAGTGCTGCACTCCCGATTGGCTGCCGGTACACACTTGATTAGTGCTCGGCACTCTGATTAATGCCGGTACTCTTGATTAGTGCTCACGGCACTCACGTCTGATGTGCTCGGCACTCCGTCACGATTAGTGCTCTGACACTCTGACTCTGTTAAGTGCTACGACATACGCTCTTGTATAGTATCTTAAATTTACTTATTATGTTGTGTCCTACTCATTCCATTATTCTTGGTCTAGGAAGTCATGGTTATATGATAAGACTGCGAATAGAGAATAAGAGTAAGATGCGAATGTACCTACGTTACGTAGTACCTACGGGTTACTCATCTCTACGATTAAGTTCTGTAGTACCTACGGGTACTCTTGTATCTAATTAAGTTCTGTAGTACCTACGGTACTCCACACGTCACACGATTTAGTTGGTAGTACCTATGGGTACTCCTGTCTCTGAATAAGCTCTGTTTCGATTAAGTTACATGTTGCCTCACGGGTACTCACGTATCTAAATAAGTTACGTAGTACCTATGGTACTCTGTCTCGATTAAGTCACAGTAGTACCTTCGGGTACTCCACGCATACGAATAAGTTATGTGAGTACCTACGGGTACTCACATTATCCCGATTAAGTTCACGTAGGTACCTCACGAGATTCTCTTGTCTCGATTCGTTACATTATTACCTAAGGTACTCACATGTCTGATTGGATACGTAAAACACTACGGAATTTCACTCCTATCGATTCGGTTTGTAGTACCTACGGGTACTCCTGTATCAGAATAAGTTCTGTCTTTTATGTCGATTAAGTTACGTAGTACCTAATGGTACTCTGTGACTGATTAAGTTACATACGCCTCGATTAAGTTTGTAATTTTCTTTTGATCACTCCTGTATTGATTAAGTTCTGTCTTTATCTTATTAAGTTCTGTAGTATGTACGGATACTCTTGTATCTAATCAAGTTCGGTAGTACCTACGGGTACTCCCGTATCGGTAAAATAAGTATAAGTCCAGTAGTACCTAAAGGTACTCTCGTATCCGTAAAATAAGTATATGTATCTGTTTTGATCTGTACCTGTTATGGACTAATGTCCATACCTGATATGTATCTGTATACGTCTGATCTGACCCTATATGTGATACGATTATGATTAGTTCCGACTTATTGTACTTGCGAATTTTTGCCAGCGCGAGGATAAGATCATTAGGAATAAGTATGTGCTCAGAAAGACCGTTATAAGTTCCGTAGGAACCGGGATATACTTCGTAGTACAAATACCAAATCTGAAGTACCCGGTATAGGATTTTGTAGTACTTACAAGTACTATCGTATAAAAATAAGTTCTGTAACTCTTACGGGAGTCCTGAATAAACATAAGTTCGTAAAAGTATAAGTTCTGTAACTCTTACGGGAGTCCTGAATAAACATAAGTCCGTTATAAGTATAAGTTCTGAATAAGTATAAGTTCTGTAACTCCTACGGGAGTCCTGAATAAACATAAGTCTGTTAAGTATAAGTTCTAAATAAGGATAAGTTACTTGTGTAACTCCCTACGGGGAGTCTGAATAAACATAAGTCTGTTAAGTATAAGTTCTGAATAAGGATAAGTTCTGTAACTCCTACGGGAGTCCTGAATAAACATAAGTCTGTTAAGTATAAGTTCTGAATAAGGATAAGTTCTGTAACTCCTACGGGAGTCCTGAATAAACATAAGTCTGTTAAGCATAAGTTCTGCATAAGAATAAGATCTGTAACTCCTATGGGAGATCCGAATAAGCGTAAGCCTGTTATAAGAGAAATACTAAGTATAAATTCATAATATAAATGCATGAAATTTATATTATCATTTTTGTTTATGCGTTAAATGTGTATATGCATAAGACATATGTTTCCCACTAAGCGTAAAGCTTATACGGGTTTAATCCGTGTAGGTACGGGAGAAGACATCGGGAACCATGCAATTTGGGCTGACACACTTGTAAGGGTTCACTACATGTAGGTTCCGTGCTCTAAGTTGTAAATGTAAAAGTATAGTTTTTGTATTTGTAAATGGGACTCGGTAAATGTGTATAGATTTTAATGGACACCACTCCGTTGGTAGTTCTTTTGATTATGTTATAAGATGTGGGCCATACCCACAGGTACTAGTTCGGTTTTAAAAAAAAAAAAAAATCAGGTAAAGAGTCCCAGTCCTGAGTCTCGCACCTCGAACTCGGTTCGGATCCGCCAATCGGGTCGGACCGGGAATCGAGGTGTGACAAGTTGGTATCAGAGCCTAGGTTTAGGCGTTTCTGTATAATTAAGGATGTACTTACATAGTAATGTGTTGGCCTAATGCGGATGTCCTTGTCCTGTATATCGACTAGAACGAATAAGTATCAATCCAGCTTTGAAAGATTAAGACAAGAGATGTAGTTCTGATGGGGCTTTGATGGCTCAAGGGAGAGTCACGCTCAGCTTAATAAGACATGAAAGAAAGGACGACATCGTATGCAAGACGGTAGAATTTCGAGGGAATGAAATTCTTATAAGGGGGGAGGGTAGCAACACCCCAAGAAAATATACCATAACGGTTCGACATGTTTAGATGTTTTGTAGCGTAATTTGAATGTGTGGTAATTGGAAATGTGAAACATGGAATTAGAAACACCGGAGAGATTTTATAAGAATTAAGGACAAATTGTAATTTGTCAAGGGAGCCTAAAGACATGGATTAAGAAGATTGGAGGCGAAATGAAATAAAGGAAACTTGAAATACAAATGAGTCGAATTTGGAGGACAAAAAGTAAATAATGAAACTTAACCCAAAAATATGGGTTTTTGGAGGAGCCAAACATGGCCTTAGCAAACATGGATTTAAAGACCCAAAATTGGTCTCATTTTGGGAAGGAGAAGAAAACGTGAAGAGGAAGAGGAGGAGGAAGAAGATGGAGGAGCGAGATCAAGCGAGTATGGAACTTTGAATTTTTTGTATGGAAACTCACCTTGATTATGAATTCTATGAGATTTGGCATAGATCTTTGGTTTTCTATGATTATTATCTTCCCCAAACTTGGGGTTTGTTGGGTTCCATGCAACCCAAAAGTATGGAAAGTAAGGTGGGTAAATCCCATATGGCACAAGATGGTTATGGAATTCCCACTTTTAGATTGGATTCATGGTTAAATGACAAGTAATTGAGCTAGGTTTAGAATAAACCTAACAAATCCTTGAGTTTAGTGTGTATGGGTTGTGACCCATATTAGAGTTATGTTGGGAAATTCATGGAGGATTTTGAGGAAAAGATGCAATTGAAAGATGAATTGAATAGAAAAGAGATTCAATTGAATTTGAAATGGTTTTGATGTGTGTTTGAAGTGTAGGGTTGATTGGGTATCTGAAATATGGAAAAATCAGGTGAAAAACACATTACACGGGCATTTAGGGTGATGTGTGCAGGTACACTTTGAACATGTACCGGTACACTTTGTGTTCTGGTCATTTGACCAATATTAATAGGTACACATTGAGAATATGCCGGTACACCACGTTACTATTTTTCCTCTTATGACCCGAGTTTTTGTATTTTGGACATAACTTTCTCATTTCATATCTATTTGAGTGATTCAAGTGGCCAATTAAAATAGACTTCAAGTGGAGGGCAAACCTATAGAAATAGGTATCGTCAAATTCTGGATCTAAGTGGTCGAAAATTCCTCAAAGTGGGGCCGTGTGCAAGCCGTTCACCGCATCCGTTTGAACATAGAGTAGTCGGGTTGTTCGGACGTAACTTGAGTTCCGGTACTCCGAATTGGGTGATTCCAGTTGGAATAGAACCCTTAACACCTTAAATTTAAAGGAGTACAAAGAACCAGTGTCAAATATGGAGTCAAGGCACTGGAAAATGGGTATTTCAAACAGTCCCTCGGGTAAATCGTGTGAGCTAGTTGGCATGAAAATGCCATAGCGAAGTTTGGGCGATCCGATTGGATTGATTCATTTCTGGGTAAAAGTAGATTCATAGAAGAATAATAATACATGAATAAGGTGTGATTACATGCTCATACCTTACCGTACATGGAATACGATCTGTCATGAGCATAATGTGGCTAAAATGCCACTATTATAAAATATTAGTTCACCCGAACTCCTTATAATTGTAAAACTACCTAAGACCGGTTATTAGCGTCATAGCACTCTGTCTTGATTAGTACTTGGTACTCCCGATTGAGTGCTGCGGCACTCCTGATAGTAACGGTACTCGATTGGAGTGCTCGACACTCCCCGATTAAATGCCGGGGTACTCACGATTGGTGCTGCGGCACTCACGATTAGTGCTCACGGCACTCGATTAGTCGCCGGTACTCTTGATTGAGTGCTCACGGCACTCTGTCCTATTAAGTGCTCACGGCACTCCCTATCCCCGATTAGTCTTCTGGCACTCTGTGCATTAAGCTTACGGTACTTATTGTGTTGTGTCTGCTCATTCCGTATTCTTGATGCAGGAAGTCAAAAGCGGTTATATGATAAGACTACGAATAGAGAATAGAGTAAAGATACGAATGTACCTCGTATGCGTACGTAGTACCTACGGTACTCTGTCTACGATTAAGTGCAGTAGTACCTAAGAGAACTTGTATCTAGTAGGATTACATGGTACCTACGGGCCTCACAATCACGATTTAGTTCCGTAGTACCTATGTGTACTCTGTATGCGAATAAGCTGCGTTTGATTAGGATTACGCCCAGTACCCTCACGGGTACTCCTGTATCTAATAAGTTCTGTAGTACCTATGGGTACTCCTGTCTCTGATTAAGATCTGTAGTACAACCGGGCCTCTATGTCAGAATAAGTTACGTAGTACCTACGGGTACTCACAATATGCGATTAAGGATTGCAATGCATTATAAGATACTCTGTCTCGATTAGTTCTACGTAGTACCTACGGGTACTCTGTAATACGATTAAGTTACATCGTACTATGGGTACTCGTCTCGATGCGATTATGAGTACCCTCACAGGTACTCTGTATCTGAATAAGTCACATCTGCGATCTAGTGCAGCAGGTACCTCGGGTACTCCTGTATCCCAGACAAGTTACATCTGTATCGATTAAAGTTACGCTAGTACTAATGGTATACATATTGAATTAGTTACGATACGCCTCGATTAAGTTACCGTAGTACCCTCTTGCAATTGCTCTGTATTGATTAAGTTACGTGCGTATCTTATTAAGATTACGTAGTAATCTACGGATACTCTTGTATCTAATCAAGTTAGGTAGTACCTCACGAAGGTACTCATTATCGACCAAAATAAGTATAAGTCCAGTAGTACCTAAGGGTACTCTCGTATCCGTAAAATAAGTATATGTATCTGTTTTGATCTGTACCTGTTATGGACTAATGTCCATACACAGTACATGTATCTGTATAAATACGATCGACATATATGTGTCTGATTATGATTAGTTCAGGCTTATTGTACTTACGGTGCAATAGCTGGGGATGTAAGATCAGTAAGATAGAGTATGTTAACAGAAGACCGGTATAAAGATTCAATGGAGCCGAGATATACTTCGTAGTACAAGTATAAGATACGAAGTACCGGTATAAGTTTTGTAGTACTTACAAGTACTATCGTATAAAAATAAGTTCTGTAACTCTTACGGGAGTCTGAATAAACATAAGTCTAAAGTAAAGTATAAGATTACTATACTTCTTACGGGAGTCTGAATAAACATAAGTCAGATTATAGTATAGTTCACGAATAAGTATAAGTTACGCAACTCCCTACAAGTCTTTGAATAAACATAAGTACATTAAGTATAAGTTAAGACCAGGATGATTTCTATAACTCCTAAAAGTCTGAATAAACATAAGTCTTTTAAGTATAAGTTCTGAATAAGGATAAGTTCTGTAACTCCTACGGGAGTCCTGAATAAACATAAGTCTGTTAAGCATAAGTTCTGCATAAGAATAAGATCTGTAACTCCTACGGGAGATCCGAATAAGCGTAAGCCTGTTATAAGAAGAAGTACTCGTATAAGTTCATAATATAAATGCATGAAATTTATATTATCTGTTTTTGTTTTTACTCTAATTCAAATGTTGTATATGCATAAGACATATGTTTCCCACTATAGCGTAAAGCTTGGCACGGGTTTTAATCCGTGTAGAGTGCGAGGAAGACATCTGAGAACTAGCATGCATTTGGGCCAACACACTTATGAGGGTTCACTGTGGGTTCCGTGCTACGAGTTGTAAATGTATAAGTATAGTTTTGTATTTGTAAATGGGACTCGGTAAATGTGTATGGAATTTTGATGGACACCACTCGGTGGTAGTTCTTTTGATTATGTTATAAGATGTGGAGCCATACCGCGGGTACGATTCGGTTTTAAAAAAAAAAATCGGGTAAGAGTCCCCGATCCGAGGAGTCTCGCACCGAACTCGGATCGGATCCGCCAATCGGGTCGGACCGGGAATCAAGGTGTGACATCTCTGCCTAGGTAGCCATAAATGCCTAAATGTTCGAACCTAATGCCACATAAAATCGGGATATCTCTATTTTTGATTTAAGCAGGGTTCTCTATTCGAGATCCACAGGAATTATATCTCGATCTGGGACACCAGCAGGATCATGACAATGGTGGCGGATATTACCATGTATATAAACCAAAAATATAAAAATCAATACTTTAATCATAAATAAGCCCGGAATAATATAAATTTAAACCTTAATCCATTCAATTGTGGCGAAGGTTCAACAAAACCCTAGAAATCTAGAACATATTAGAAACATTATATCACAGCGTCATTCTATAAATCATCAGTGGTTTATGAGAAAAGAAAAAAAAAAACAAAAACACTGTCTTTTGAGTCGCTGCTGCTTTGTTTTCCGCGCTCCCGATCCATAAGATTCTTCGAGCCCCAAATTAAGTCTCTTTTGTTTACGATTACGGGGCGAAGCGCAGCCTGATATGACATTGGGTTGCTTGTTGACTTTTTCTTCTGTTGACCAGACGTCGCGACATTGCTGCCAGTGTTCTTCTCCTTCTTCTTTTCAGCTCCAAAATGATTCCGAAAACCACCCGCTTCACCTGTAATGCACATAAGATCTATAAATCAGATATCAGGCTATAATGCGCTTATTTAAATATAAAAATCTCGAACTAAGCGTAGAGCCGGATGCGGGAATGACATGAGAGTGTTTTAGGCGCTCATCGAAGCTATCAAACCGACATGTCCATGACTCTAAGGTCCCTTTGTGGTAGAATCCCGAGATCTCTAACTCCGCAATCTGACATATCTAATCAACATTCCTCTATATCCTAGGAGAGAACTCACATGCGTAGCTCTTTCGAGTTTCAACCTCTGGCAAAATCTTTCACATGATGCAACAAGAAAAGAATAAGATGCACCAGAATCAAACAATACTCTTGCCCATAAGCGAGATAGTAGAAAATTACATGAATATGACCCGATATCTGAGAGTCGGTCTTATGTGTGATAAAATGAACACGCCCGCCCAGGTCCACTGAAGTCCTAGCTTGGCCAGGCCTGGTCTCGACCTCGACCATGCCTTGGCCCATCGGCTTTGTTGTGAAGTAATAGGGGCCCGTGTAGCACAGAGGTGTCGGCTCTGCGGCCTATGGTGGGAGTAGGGGGGCTCGCGAGTACGTGAACGTCCCAGTGATGGCGGGATGGGTGTCCCATAACTCTAGGATCCTGGCAACACGAGGATAATCCCGGGTCTCATGTGTCTAGGCTGGTGTGATGGGCTGCCATCCAGCGCCCTAGGCGGCTAATAGCCCTGAAGTGTCTCTCATCTTGGGATGATTAACCCTTAGCTTAGCCTTGGCGGTCGCGTGATCCTGAGAAACCCTTTGAGCCCGGAAGTCATACTTAACTACTGTGAAGAGAAAAGGTTGACTCTCGCCGTCACTTATCTTTAATACTCGCATCACGGATGCTCACAAATGCGTCGATCCACCTCCCTCTCAATGGCCATAGCTGTCTTGACCATCAAGTCCATGTCTTGTAGAAGAAGTCCCACAATTTTACCCCGGATGGACAATTTTAGACCATCCTCAAACTTCCTCACTTTGGCCGTATGCGTGCCACGCAATCATCAACGAAAGCAGACTAATTCAATGAACTTATGCGTATTCGAAGCACTATCATTGTTTCTTTGTTTCCAATTCTAGGGAACTCTCGAGCTTTTCATGTCGACGGATGTAGGAAATACTTGCATGAGAAGAGCTCAGACTCTTCATGTCATTGCCCTCCCAAGTTCCTTGAGGCTTTGACCCAATCCCACCATACTTAGGATTTGCCTTCTAGCTGGAATGCGGCTAGCCTTATCCTAGTGGCATCGGAGGTAATCACCATAGCCTCCAAGATCTTGTCAACTACTTGAACCCGATGATGAGTTACCATTGGGTCACTCCTCACTGAGTTAGAGAGGTGATGTGCTTTTAACCTCTGGAGGTTACTTGGCCTTCCTTGGCTCCCAGTTGCATTAGCCTGTGCAATAGTGATAGCCACAGCACTCGCTCGTGTAATGGTAGCAGTTGCAGCACCAATATCCTCTATGAAGGCTTGTTGGTCAAAGGCCGGTGGTAGTGGGTTGTTGTTTCACCCACCTCCTTGGCTTCCTCTTCCTCGACTAACGATCTACATATGTCAGATAGCAATAGAGTCTTACATATTATCTCAAAGAAATGAGAATCAAGTTTAAACTTTGAATTCGTGATGTCCTAACTAGTAGTGCATGTGCGACCAACCCAATAGACCTCAATATCTTGAACCTCATTCGTTCTTTTCCCAGAACCCCACTGGGATTATGTTTCTAACCACTGATGTTCCTTTTTTTTCCATATACATTTTAGCATGTATATCATATCACATAACACATATCACACAATCATGTAGCATATTGAAGCACAAAACATGAAATGCACAATGAATGCAATGGTGCGAACCCGTCGCGTATTTTCTGGAGTATTCAGCATCTATCTTGATCTGGTGTGATGCCCAAAAATACGGGGGTCCGTTGATCGACCATCAACAGGTGGAAAAATCGTGGAAATTGGCATAACCCGATACAACACACGTGTATCCCATTAACTGAAATCCATAATGTTACAAAAACCAGGCAGGGTCCCCTTCACAAGAGGAGCTCTACCCAAACCAAATCTGCACAACATACAATGTTGCAAGAAAAACATCACATGCCAAGAAATCCTTGGTTCGCCTAGGCGAAGCTCACCTTCACGTAGGCGAGGTAGAGCCTCACCCACAGGACGGGCCCTGGGTTCACCTAGGTGAGGCAAAACCTAATGTACTAGACGACCATGTAAAAGAATTTTTTCATATTTGTTCAAATACAACCCTTTTTACATAAAAATACAAATGAGTTCAATTTCAACTCTTTAACATAAAATTACATGCCAAAACTAATTTACTTCAGAATATTACAAAAATAATCATAAAGCCACAAGCTGACTTTCTTCACTCTCGAGGCTGGGATGAGAGGCGCCTGTCGGCAGCATGTCCGCGCACGAAATGTTATCGGTATAGAAGGGCGAACCGCCCAATAGGTAATTCCTAGAAGCTACTCCCACTAAGTGCATGCAATGTTCACCTTTGACATTTTAATTAAATCTAATTCAAGCAAGAATATGCAATCCTGAGTTTGGAATTTACATGTCATGCAATGAAAATGAAGATGAACTCACTCATGTACCATAACCCCAGTCTTTCTTGGCCACCACACAATCATTCCTAATGATAAAATCCGTCATTGATGGATTAAATCCAATTATCCTTTTTTGAAATAAAATCAATTGTTTATGAACCAAAATCTTTTTGGATTTTAAACCTCGAATGATCATTTCATATTACAAAATCACGTGTCTTTTTAAGGTAGCGAATTTTTAGGGTCTTATCGCAGGCTTCGCACACCTTCGTACACTTTTTGGACTTTCACCGTTAGATTGTATGAACCAGTATTGGGTCTTTCACCCGAGGGAGTGTCTAGCCCTTCTTGCTATTACTCGACACATGTTTTTATCGTTTCATGCAACAGTGCAACTCTATTGGACTTCGCCCAATGGTATCGAGCCCACTCATCAATCACCAATGTGGTGTTTGATTTCAACCATGCACTCACCGCAAATACGAATGTTCCCACGTGCATATGTAATGTGATGCACCATGGCACATCAATGTTATATCACATATGTGATGAATGCCATATGAAATTAATTCATACATTTCTGAGTGTATCATGGACAATTATATTGCATGCATATAATGTAAACAAACATTCAATTCAATGTCAATATAAAAGCACATGTATCAACATTCATCAAACAACAATTAACCAAATCATGTTATTAAAAAATCAAGTAATATGACTTTAACTCTGAAGGCCAAATATGACATATAAAATGCTCACAAAAACAGTCCACACAATGACCCCAAACTGGCCATAAAACCGACAAAACAAGCCTTTAAACTTGCCCACCAGTCAGTCGAACATGCCCATATAACAGGTCCAGATTATTCTTTTTAATCGGCTGTTTGGGACATACTATACTAACCACAAATCAATTCACCAAGCGGCCTGAAAGCGAGTGCAAAGCAGTCTGATAAAATTTGTTTAAAATAGGCCAAACAACCCCTTAGGGCATCAACACAACAAAACTCCCTTAAAATAACCCTAAGGTTGGAAATAAATCAAAGTAGGAAGAATCCGTACTAGCACACAAAGCTGGCCACAAACGGACCTTAACACAAGCCACAAAACATGCCAAACAGCCCTTTAAACTGGCTAATGTTTGTAAAACGACCCCTTAGGTGAGAAACTAGAGGCAAATAACCGCAAAGTGGAAAATAATCCAAAGTAGGAAGAACCCCTACCTCTTGAAGAGCAATAGAAATGTAGGAGGCTCAAGGACACCTCCTAAACTCGAATACTTTGATTTCTCCAAATCTCCTCCTTTGGATCTTTGGTGAAATCCCTCTTTTTTGGTATGTATGTGTAGCCTTTGTCGAGTAGATGAACTTTAGTTCTTAGCTCGACGAATTCCAACTGATGAAACTCCGTGAATCGTTCGAAAGAAGCACTCAGTTCTCTCTTCTCTCCCTTTGTTCTCCCACGACCAAACAACAGAAAATGAGAGTTCTCTATCCTAAAATATGTTTTTTCTAACCATATTTAGAAATTAAAAGCTTGGCCTATGTCGCGCCACATGTCCTCGACTAACCTCGATCCGTTTATGTCTTGAAGCAATTTATTTTTATCCCGGATTAAGTTCAAATTATTTTAAATGAACTTTACTTAAATTATTTCTGCCACTTCGAATTTTCTAAAAAATATATCGTTTTTGGGGGTTCACAGACACTACGTTAACTTCGAAAAATCGTCATGAAAAATACGACTATCTCGAATATCATGAAATTAAATGCGGGTAACTATAGATTTCTTGAGACGAATCAATGGTGAGATCCATTTTTTCATCCGAGATTTAGAAAATTTGAGGTCTACAGCATGTACTATAGCGGCAATTTACCGTTTTGCTATTTTTCGAAAAAATTCAAATTTACCCGGGTTTTACATGTAACACTGAATATCCTTCCTTATCCTCAATTGGGATTAAGATTTGTTTCTACTGTTTCACTCCGAGATTTGTTTCTCCCATCCCTCTAATTACCGCTTGAACTGAAGCCTTCACCTTATGAACTCCCTCTCATAAGTTTCTTCCTTTGAATAAAGGATAGTAGAGTACCTGTGGTCTCCTCCAATTCTAGGGTTTCTTTCCCCTACATCTGAGTGGTAACCAGATTGTCATAAGACTTGGGTAGAGAATTTAGTAAAATTAATGCCATGTCTTCCTCTTCGAACTTCACATCAACTCAATTCAAATCACTAATGATCTGATTAAACATGTTTATGTGTTGATATAATGATGAACCCTCTACCATCTTTAGACCATACAAATTCTTAAGTAGCTTATTTGTCAATGACTTTGACATGTACTGACTCTCCAACTTCTACCAAATTGCTACCGAAGATTCCTCATCCATGACATGGTACATCACCTCGTCAGCTAAGCACATCCTGATAGTCGACGAAACTCTTGTTTCCGAATCTTTCCACTCCATATCATTCGCTCCTTCGGGTTGTTTATCAATCAACGTCTTCACTAAACCCTGTTGCACCAACACATCCTTAACCCTCATTTGCCACAATCTAAAGTTCTAGGATCCTTCAAACTTCACTATGCTCGCAAGGGAGATCACAACCATCTTAGCCTACGCTCTGATACTAGTTGTTGAGAATTGTGCAACAATGGTGATAAGAATTAGAGAAGAAAAACAAGAAAAATACATAGAATTTTACGTGGATCGGTGATGATACTTTCATCCCACGAAACGGCGGCAGACTTTCATTATAATAAAATATGGTTACACGACATGGTATTGAGAATAACTCAGATATAAATCTATAAATCACAAAATACCCTATATCCTAAATATATCCTACCATACCCGCAAGGGCTTCACCCTCTACACTCTAACCCGACATTTCACCCCTCCCAACAAAAAGCCCTTCAGCCTCACATATCGATGCCACAACAATAATAATTCATAGGATGAAAATGTCTCCCATGTTGAACTTACCTACTTGAAAGGGAATTGAACTTGCCAAAAAGTATGCTTCCAGCAAATGTAATAAATTCTATACCATTAAGCCGAAGTCGCAGTGGGTGGTGTTTGGTTCATTTAATCAACATGATGATAAAAATAAAAACTCAATCGCCGCTTGACTGTTATTTGATATAAACTAGAAACCTAAACTACATCAATATGGTTAACTAAATCTTCTAAGCACCATTTGTTCGATTAACCATATATCGGTTTTTTGATTAACCATAATAAAAAATAGATTTGCAATTCCATAATCATATATTAAAGTTCAAATTATAATAATTATTATAAATACAATAAAAAATGTAAAGAAAAAAAATGAATACAATCTATTCATTTGTAATCCAATGACACTTGTGCATTTCTAATACATAATACATGCCAGGTCCACAAATAATATATGAAACTGATGAGATTAGATAATTTAATCATGATTTTTTTTAATCAATCACATGTTTTAATGGGCTTCCCAATAGAAAAAAGAAATAACTAAAGAATCACAACTTATATATTTTAGTTTGAGGAAAAATAAAAGCAATGGATAAAAATGGAAAGTCACAACTCATATGAGGGAAATCTATTATATGTATATATTTGACTGGTTAATCGAAACTACGGTTTTTATTTGTAAACTAAACCGAGATTTAAATAAATAGTGAAATCAAATTAATCGCTTCTGACGGGCTAACCTCATCTTTCTATTCGGGTTTTGGCTTGGTTTTTGTCGGTCTTCCTAGCTTTTTCGCTTCACCCCTACTTTTTGTACTTAGGTTTGACAAAATTTTCTTATGTTAAATCCTGCGCCAATTCGCTTCCACGTCATTTCAAAGCTTTAATTAATTTTATTTATATTTTATTTTCTTGGAGGATTATAAAAATAGAATTAAATTTCATAGAATATTTTTATTTACATTCAAATCAATTTTATTTGTTTAAACTCATCAATAAAAATTAATGATTTTAAATACTTAAATTTCTATACTTTTATTTATATTTTATTTCTTGAATTCTTTTTTTTTATTATATGGAATAAATCATAAGAAAATTATTTTTAACATTTTTTTTTTTTCTTTCCTTAATATTTTCCTGAGAACCAAACAACTCTTATTATGATAAATTCATTTGCTCAATTTAAAAAAGCATCAATAAGACCTAAAAAAGGTAGGGGTCTCATGCCAAATACAATAACTATCAACATAGATAGCTTTTTGAGCAATAACATAGGGAACAATATTAGACCGTCGATGAGAAAAAGAGACTCGACACTTGGAGCATTGATTCAACAATAATTTGAATGCATGGATAATCCCTCCAAATTCTGACAAGTTACTAGTGAAACCCTTCACATTATTGGTAACTCGTTGGGCATCCATTCAATTACTCCATCCGTTTGAAAATAACTGACGTTTTAGAGAGTTTGTTTTGTTTTTATTTATTTGTCGTTTTAAAAATCAAGAAAGAATTTATTATGAGCCTAATTTTATTCCTTATTATACTAAATTCATCTGCTTTTTTTCCTCAATTTTCTGGGTTATTTCAACAAGTACTGAAGGATTTTTACACCCGCCCAATATGAATTACTAATAATTAAAATTTTACACCTTCCTAATAATTGCATCACATCCATGATATTGAATCCATTTCAACAGCAAAGATCTGGAAGACATTGTTCTTATGTCATTTTAACTATTGTTGTTTTAACCCTCATGATTAATACAATTGGTTTATACACAATTTTTGGTGGGAAATAAAATTATCTATAATTTTAAATTGAAATTTTTGGTACAAAAATTTAAAAGAATGAAGAGTTTTATTTTTCTTTAAAGAAGATAAAGAGTAAATGAGAAAAAGTAATAATTTTTGGGAGATGATAAAGAGTTAATGAAAAAAAGAGAGGATAATTTAGTCTTTTTTGTGGAGAGAGAGTGTGTTTTAATAATTTTCTTAATAAGTGTGCAAAAGCCTTAAACGACAGTTATTTTCAAACAGAGGAAGTATTAAGTTGGACAAGTTAGCTTCCATAATCCAACTCAAGGCCTCCTTCAATCCAATAGCTTTCGCAATGTGAGGTTGGAACCGACCACTTAGCTTTTTACAATACACCACGTGTACACCTCCCCTATGATCACGAGTACATTATGAGTAGCTTGGACTAGTTTACACTCCATATCTATTACCATAATAAAGGACAATTTATGGTTTTTTTTTGCATTTTTTGACTTTTTAAATCAAACTATACTCATTTTTAGAGCAAGATACAGATCGACTCTATTTTACTTTATTTTCACTTATATACAAACAGTTTTGTATGAATGTAGGAAACCTACTTTTTCCTCATATTTTAGTTCTAAATAATATTTAAGGGTTGTCTAATACGTTTGTTTGAAAAACAAACCATATGTTCTCATCAAATCAGAGTCGATAACTACGGCCGTGAAATTGTTTTGATGAATTAAAACCATACTACAATTACGGTTCTGGCAGACGGTCACATTATTTTCAAAAACGACAAGATCGGTATTTTTTTTTTAAAAGTATGAATTTAGGACCAAATGTAAACATATTATACCATTTTATCATATTCACCAACTCATTAATTCACCTGCGCCATAACCCTCTGTCAGGCTCAAAGCACCAGAATTCCAGCGACTGGTAATAGACCCCAAAGTCCAGAAAACCATGTTTGGCAGCTAGGCCTAGGCCTCGCAAAGTGGACGCCACAGCCAGAAAACTTACCACCAGGATCGAAGAGGTAAAGCCAGTTTAGAGGCAGCAGAGATATCTGCAAGAGCGACTTCAATTGCTGCAAGATGCAAGGGTTTGTGCTGTTGTCCAGATCTAAGCATGAGCATGACAGGTAATGCATCAATGTTGAGCCATAATTCCATTTGGCTGCTTCACCCAGTAATATTCTACACACAACACTATCAGAGGAATATTGGGTTGCATTGGCCACACCACCTTGTAGTCAAAGATCCACACATCCAACAAAGAGTAGGACAAAGACAATTTGTTCTCCAGACTTTCATTAAGGATTTCTGCCAAATGCCCCACATAATAACTTGCAGATTTTTATCCATAAGTCTACTTTCTCTATAAATATTGATAATAATCCAACATCAAATGGTCAACATCCTCCATGAAAACCAGATTTCTGCCAACATTCCATAGCAGCAATTACAATCAATAAATAAAATGAAGACCATTCTCATAGTCGATAAAACACACATTATCCATGTTTAGTCCATTCAACAATAATTCTATCCTTGAGAGGCATAGCCTATTACACACCTTCCAGACCATAATTTTGATACGGGCGGGGTGGCAATCTAAAGTCCTCATTTAATCATGGCAAAGGATCCACAGATCTCAAGATTCAAGTCAAAATTAAAAGTCAATCTATACTCAGAACGCGCACTATAACAAACTTAATCTTCTGTTCCATATTAATTAAGAAGAATTTACCTCACTTGCTGAATTTCTAAAATATGCGCAACCCTCCCACTATAGAATAGTTGTTTCAGTAAATTTAAATTCCAACCACTACTCGTCTCATTCCTCAACTTAGCAACAATCATATTTTCTAAACTTGGAGGTGACAAAGAAACCACTATGAAATTTTCAGAACTAGGCACTCAAGGGTTACTCCATACATTGACCATCAACTCTGTTACCTATTCCTCCATCTACAACATTTTTCAAGTATATGCCTCACCCAAATACCTCCAGACTAAAGTCCTCTAAGAATCATAATTTGAGCATGTTTTCGTTTTCTTCATTTTTTTGAAAATAATCCCTCTTGATAATATCTATCTTGATAATCCTACCAGTTATATCAGTCAGTAATATAAGCAACTGCTTGCTTAGCAAGCATTACTTCATTAAAAGAATGTAAATGGAGAAAATCCAACCACCAAACTCTTTCCTTAAGCATAATTTCGCCCAAGATGCTTAATGGACCGTCCTATGTTCATTAGGCTTTGAACCCCACCAAAAAGAGTTGAACATCTTCTGAAGCTCATCACATAGAGAAACCAGAATGAGAAAGGTGCTCATACAGTAAGTGGGAATAGCCAGCGCTACAACTTTTATAAGAACCTCTTTCTCAGCTTGAGATAAGAGCTTACCATAACAGCTAAAAAGCCTTTTCCACATTTGATTCCTCAAATAACCAAAAACCACCATTTTTCTACGCCCCACCTTAGAAGGAAGACTAAGATACCTGCTAGTCTCTAAAAGAGAAAAGACATCTAGCGTGGTCTTAATTACCTCCCTAAGATCCTCCCATATTTGTGACTCAAAGAAAATGCCCCGACTTCTAAAAAGTAACAACCCGCCCAAAGTACTCGTGCTCATATTTTGTTGGAATCCCGGGACATTCATCCATAAATCTATGATTTCATATGCAAAGGAAACAAAAAATAAAATTACATACTAACTGGAATGGAACTGATCCGTGAATCTTCCAAGCAATAACTGACGGTGTGTCTTCAACTGAGTGGGCTCTACATCAATCCATGCCTGCTTTGATCCGGGATAGAGGTCTTTCTCCCAAAATATTAGGTTTTCTTGTTGTTATTCAAAACCTAAATATAAGTTACATTTATAATAGGGTTTAGTGGGTCATTGAATCCACTTACATACTTGGGCCTATAATTAGCTCATATAAGTTTAATGGTCCAACTTAATTCAAACTCTAGTTCGCGATTCCTGCTTAATTTAACATTCTCCTACCCACTCTGAAAAGCAAAACTTCAAGGCTCATATGGACTGGTATACGCTTCATAACATTGGTCACTTACAAATGGGTTTGCCTGGGACCCACATTTCAATTTTTTGCCTTTGAATCAAATCGATATAACCCACAATTGGTCAATCACTACTCATAGTAGACCACCGTATCTAAATGAAAACTCTTGTCTAAATCATCGGTGGAAGATTACTAAGCCCCAATTAATCACTCACACCACCTCCTATGACCGATACTAGTAATTTCGCATTATACTATAAAATATTGAAATTACCATTTTACCTAAGGCTACAAAGCTGAATCCTTTACTGGATCATGATTGTAAGTCCGCCTAAACTCATGAGTCGCCCGGCCAGTGGACAACTGCAGTAATCAATCACCTTTGCTACCTGGGTGGTATATCGCCTCTATAATTAGGGTCATCATGGTTCCCATATCTGGTCAAAACAAGAATCTATGAGCTAAAGCAAGAAGTCATCCAAGATCACTTTTAGTGACTATCACTAATAGATGGTCACAAAGAGCACCTCAAAATGATAAGGTACTCCCTTAAACTCTCCAACGACCCTCAAGGTTAAGAACCCATGTGAGATAGTGTTAGCAAACCGGCCCAAATATAGTATATGAGACGATTATACCCTAAGCTCCCATTCAATATGTGTACCAAGTAATATACCGGTATGATATCCTAGAGACCCACTCCAGTAGTTGTGACAAACTACTTTCAATAACTAGGCAGATATCATATTGCAACTACTTATGGATTGCCAACATCCATGAACCATCGCGAACAACGTTAAACACAAGGAACTCGTATATGTGTGTCCCTTCCTGTAGATCACACGCACCTGTATGTACAATGTGTTTGGAACTAGGCCTCGAATAAAACACAATAATATGAAGTAACTCAAACACCAATTCTTGCTTATGCAACCAATTACATTATAAACCATGGAAACCAAAAACCTGTAGAGAATACATTCAAAATCTATGCAGATACATGAGAGCTCAAACACTTTAGTCTTAAGTGCTTTTATAAAAGATCCGCTAAGTTAGTCCTCGATGCAATCTTTTCTACTATAATATCTCCTCTCGCACAATCACTGTGCATTAAAGATACTTTCTTTCAATATGCTTGTCTTTCCTATGATTCCTGGTTCTTTGTTTGCTAAACAACCCATCATTATCACAAAGATAAAATGGAGCAAGATGAACAAATTTTCATAGCTATAGAGACTCCCACTCATAGCGAATTCTCCTGCTTATGTTTCTTCCCAGCATAAAATTCTAAGTTGCCACATATTTAGTAGCTTCCAGTTGAAACAACAATACATGATCGCTTGATACTCCAACTAATACCGCCTCCACCCAATGTGTTCTGATATCCATGTGGATTCTCAAATCAGATTCAACTTGAAAGTCGAATCAAAAGATATCCTATAGGGGCCAACTCATCGCCATGATAAACCAAAGAGATATCCCTTGTTCTCCCAGTACTGGGTATATGTTTCACAATGGTCCAATGTTCCCTACCCGATTAAACTGACACTTACCAACATCTAACTAATAACATATATAATGGCTCAGTACATAACATCACACATAAGACTACCAACCCAAGCATATGGTACTATCTTCATGTATTCTATCTCTTCAAATACATAGGAAACTCCGGCGTCTTTATATAGATTATCCAGCATCTAAAATGTGTAACCTTTCTTGAATCTATGCTCACTTCTAGACAACATATCATCAATAATTTTCTTGAGAAAGTACCAATCTTATTCTTTCATTCTCGTATTATCTTAATAATTTAAACATATTGCGCTCCAAATCCTTCATTTAATTATAGTTAACTAGACTTTACTCGACAACATCCAAAGTCAAGCTCCAATCAAAATGTCGTCCACGTATAAAATCGTGAAAACCATCGTATCATCCTACATCTTTCTATATTGCTTTCTTCTTCATTTTGATCAAAACCAAAAGATTTGATTACTTGATCAAAATGTTTGTTCCATGATCTCGATAAGCCGCTTAAGTCCATATATGGACTTGGCAGAATCTGGCATAATGCATGTTCTTCGACCTGCTATGAGAAGTCCACCGTTGCATCATATAGATAAATTCTCTTCAAGATAGCCATTAAGGAAGGCTATCTTGACATCCATTTTCCATATTTCATAATCATAATATGTCGCACTGATAGAAGTATTCTAATAGATTTGATCATACACCGTAAAAGTTTCAAGAACAAAAACCATTTTTGACTATTATAACTCGCGCCCGGGCCTCAGCCTTTATATGTCTCAACCTTTCCATCTACTCATCTCTTTCCCGTGAACACCCATTTACAACCAATGGGTTTAACCCCTCAAAATCCACAGTGAGCGTCCACACACATAACACATGATTCCACTTGATTTCATAGCCTCTTTCCAAAACTAAACTTTATAATTAATTGCTCAGAGTAACTCAGGGGATCATCTTCATGTGACTCTGTGATTGTCAAAGATGGATTCTCCCATCAATGTGTGAGCTTAATGTGTGGTCAATGACCCTCCCACTATGACGAGGCATACTGGTGTATCGTGATCGTATTATGGTTATGATCACAGGAACATTATCTCTTGATGCCATGGAATTCTGCCTTTTCCTGTCCATTCATTCATACCCCACTATGTGATTCATGATGTACCTTCTTCCATTAATCAGCACATGAAATGCACACCCTTCTATGCTCAGATTTATTATAGAATTGGTAAACCTTTGTACCTTTGATATCCAAATAAAACTAACACAATTTCGTCTTCTATCCAACCTTGGTCGATGACGTTTAACACATAAGCTGACAACCCCATATGCGTATATGACTTAAAATAAGTTTCCGCATTTGTCCACATTTCCATAGGTGTCTTGGTACCGACTTGACAACACATTCAGAATGTAAGCTACTAACTCTGTGGGTATATCCCAAAAGATAAATATCCATATCTTATAGTCAAGCGTGAAAAGTGATGAAATACTCATAGCCACCCTCGTATGGACACTAAACGACCCATACATCCGAGCGTATCAATCCAAACATCCCCGAGCGCCTAACTCCTTTGGCAGTAAAGGATCTCTTAGTCATTTTACCTTGAATACAATTTTGACATAGTGGTAGTTGTCAGGCCAAAGTACATGGCTCCACAACTCACTAGATTCTTTCAAATTTATGTGACCAAGCCTTAAGTGCCATAACTCGAGCTCAAGATATTTAGGCTCTTCTTTTCAATGATTTTTCCAGTTACGGTTTAATTGAATAACAACACAATCATATATATAGATTATTCATCAATGTGCCATATGATGTAATAACTTCATTTTCTTTCATAATAGAAACATAAGTTTTATTGGAAGAATCAACAATGTCATTTACATAATTTAGAAACTCAAATTAAATTTTTCTTGTGTCCAATAAATAAATCATGAAAACTAAAGAAATTATTTGAAAAACTAAGACTAAGATCCCCTAAAGCTATAACTGAGATGGAAGTTGAGGAAGCCATCTTTAACTGCATCTCTCCTTCATTAAGACTTCTTGTCACCCTGAACCCCTGTAAAGAGTTACAAAAAGATACAGTGGCTCCAAATCATCCATCAGAATTAGCGTAATTCAGCCACAAAAACAAGACTCAATGACCGGCAAGAGAGAAGCGTTACTGATTGTCCTTAACTTAGGGTAGTCCTTCTTCCAATGTCCCTTTGTCCGTACTAGCTAATTTCCTTTGGTTTCTAATAGGATAAAAAGGTTAGCTTTCAGCAATCTTAGGCTTAGTATTAACATCCCTAATAATTTGCTTTATTCCTTTTCTTCCTATCGAGGCTTAGAGGATTCAATTCGACACAAATTAACATTTGGCCAGGCTCCTTTACATACTGTCCCCACTCTATCCGAAGTTGTTGCATCATTCGCCTAAAGACCATTCTAATTTATTCATAGAATAATTCAACTTGAAATGATTGAAGGAAGGAGGCAATGTCTCAAGGACCATGTTATTTTGTGTTTCCCAGTTAATATCAGCACCTAGGTCTCCCAGTTCATTAAAGAGTCCGATCATTTTTATCATATGATCTCTCATTGGAGTACCTTCAGACATTCTAGTGTTCATTATTTGCTTTATTACCATTTGCTTAGCTGATCTACTATGAACTCCAAACATCTCCTGAAGACTCAAGAGCATTGCACTTAAGGTACTCATGGATTGATACCGACTTTGCAAAGACTTACCGAGAAGCTAAGATATACATCCTGCATTCTCATCATCCTTCCTCCATGCCTCATAGTCGCATTCCTCTCTCTCTTCAAAAGTTGAGCCCTCAGGTGCTACATGAAGTGACTCTGTGGTCATCCAAATTTATACCTCATAAGCGCACAATGTTTAGACTCCTCTTCCAACTCATATAGTTGGTTCCATCTAACATGTTGAACAAAAAACATTGATGCTAATGGATCAAGGCGTATTATATATTTATCTTGAGAACTGGTGTTGATTAGTATGTGTTCATTACTGCAGGCACACGTATAATTATATATATAATTTTCACTCCGATATCATATAATATAACACACAAAATTACACACATCAAGACAGATAATTAACTTTCATGAGAGAACTTGCTATCCTACTGATGTGGCTAGTTTCTCAAAGTTAATAAGATATATAATCTAATCAATTCCAAAAAAAGTCACTTATCCTTTGACTAGGTGATTGACTTATGTCCTTTGCCTCTCTTGAGAAAATAAATAAATATGGACTATTTTAGATAGTTTATTATTTTCTCTAGATTAAGTGTATGCACCACTGATCTTAATTTCAATATTTCTAAGTGCAAAGAGCCTCAACTTTAAGTCAATTGTTCCACTGAAAATATTTATTAACTAACCATAAGTGAGTCTCTTAACTAGGATCCTCACATTTGTCCAACTTTAGGCTGATCCAAACATGAATCCCAAGACTCGTTCAGTGGAAGGCCATAGGCTTGCTAAACCTTCTCAAACTCGATTATTTTAAAAAACTTGGAGCGCTTTGGAAGATTATAGTCATTGTCTCGCTTTATTCTAAATTCAACCAAATTTGATCTCTAAATTTCTAACTAGCAAATTTCTATAGTCAAACTAATTCTAGAATAAGCACTATAAACGCACTACTTACCTTGAACATGTAAGTTGTTTACTTTAATTTAATAATTTAAATATCTTAAAACAACAACACGCCTTAATTAAATCAATCATTTTATAAAATAAATTAAATTATATCATTTAATAATTATCCTTAAAGATACCCTCCTTGTTAAAATATATTTTAATTCCTAGTAATAAATTATATATCTACTTAACATTTATCCTTTAGATGATAAGTCTTTATTAAAATATAATTCATTTTTTTAATAATCTTGTTGGAAATATAATTTACCTTCCTCACTACAAAATTAATTAAATTAATTTATCTAGGATTTTTGTCACAAAAAAAAAAAAAAACTAAAGGAAACAAGAATAATCCAAAATAAATAAAATTCATTTATCTAAGATATTCAAAATTCTGGATTATCATGTTTTAAAAAAAACTTTCAAACATAACAAGTTAGATAGTGCAACATTTTTTTATTTATTTATTTACATAGCACTTCTACTGTTCTGCAAACACAGAACAAATAATAACTGGCTATCAAATAATAAAAAAATGAATTTTCATTTTTATTAATCTATGAAATCTCAAGATCTCAAATCTGGAATCTTATCAAACCCGCTCTGATACCAGATGTTGGAATCCTGTGATTATCCATCCGTAAACGGCGACTTGATATGTAACTGAAACAAAATAAAATTACATACTAACCGAAATGGAACTCATCCGTGAATCTTGGGAAGAATAACCGTACTACAAGTCTTAACCGCAGAAACGCGGCCCAGCACAATATACGCCTTGCATTTCAGATTCGGACGTAGAAATTCCTTCCTCCGAAAATATATAAGTTTTTGTTGTTATTCTAAACCCAATATGCTTATATTTATAATGCGCTTAGCGGCCAATGAATCCACTTGCTGCTATTTGGGTCATATAATTAGCCAATATAAGTTCAATGGTACAACTTAATTCAAACTCTAGTTTACTTATCTGGGCATAATTCTAACATATTTATCAAGAATGCCTTTAATACATTCAGCTTCCTCAATTGATGCTCCAAAGAAAAGCAAGTTTTCATCTATAAATAAAAGATGAAATAAAACCGGGGCACCTCGACTGATCTTGCATCCTAAAAGATCGGCCCAAGGAAAGGGGATCTTTATCTCCCTTACGAACCCCTATACCTAGATTAATCGGCCCAACTTCTACACCATTGACAAGAACATTATAGGAAACAGTGGTGACACATATCATAATCCACCAAATCTATTGATGAGAAATCCAATCTAATCATAACAGTTTGTAAGAAATCCCACTGCATTCGGTCATAAGCTAGGTCAATCATAAGAAAATTAATTTTCTTAGTATTTTTTCTCTTTTTAATATTTTTTGATAACAAAACAACCTAATTTTTTTATTCGACAATTACATATGAGAAAAATCATTTTTTTTGGCAATTTTTTTCTTTAATACTTTTAAGAAATCAAACATAACCCCTAGTGTTTGTCCGCCATCGCTCTCCCCCCTCAACTTATTTTCTGGTTCACCATTGAATGTAAGTACATAAACTCAACACACGAAGAACACTTTTGTCTTAATAAGAAGAGTTACTATTTAAATACATGTTTTATTAAATTGATGGAGTCATCACATGTTTTAATAATTTCAAAATGTTATTTTCTATTTTCTTTCCTTCATACATAATTTCCCCTTTATTTTTTCAAAATTGGCGTATAAAAGATCGATATATAGGAACTTATCCGTCAGTCTAAATAAAATATTATATATATATATATATATATATATATATATATATATATATATATATATATATATATATATATATATATATTATTTTAATAAAATAAACTTTAACAATATATTATATATTTCTCTAAAAACAATATATTTTATTTGATTTTTTTTACTATTTATATAATTTTAATTTTATTCATTTATTTGTTATTAAAATTTACGCATGTGTTTACATTGAATGTGAGTAAGGATCATGATGGTGGAATTTTTTCAATACTTATTTGTTCTATCTTGTCTTATTTTTAAATAAGATGAGAATAAAAAATTATTTTAAATAGAAGAACGGGATTAGACGATACAATGATCCATCTCGAATCTACTATACAAATTATGAAAGCATATCTTACTTTAGTTAAAGTTTATATATATATATATATATAGGTATATATTGACCTAGAGAAAGAGAATGTAAGGGCCCAAAATTACATATGAAAATCCTTATATTTTGAGTTTTGAGCGAGAGTTAAAGATAAAAGTTTTGATAGGTTTTGACTAAGCTCCGAAAGAAGAGGGGGAAATCCTAATATATGGTGAAAAATATTCAGATAAAGGTAGACAATGCAGTTATTTTATTTTAATTAATTTCCATTCCCAACCTTTTAAAAAAGTTAAACAGGATACGGTCGTGCCAGAAGGGTAAAAGAGGTAATGTCAAATTGGCATGCCTATATAGGCCAATTTGATATTGCTTCTTATAATCACATTTTTAGCCAAAATATTTTTCTTGACAGAATTCTATCAAAAACGTTTTTATAGGAATAAAATTGAATCTATAAAAGTTTTTTTGTAACATAGTGCGCACGCACACACATATATATAAACGCTTTTATATCATTAAAATTATTAAAAAAGACATTTAATATTTAATTAGAAAAATATGATATCATAATAAATAAATAAAATTATTACAAAAGTATATAAATACATATAAAAATTTATATTAATAAAACCTAAATCAAATATTTTTAAGATTATAAAAAATTAAAAATATTTATAGAAATAAGTGAATTAATGAATAAACATATATAAAAATTTATATTAATAAAAACCGTAAAATAATTATTTTTAAATTATAAAAATATTTTAAAATATTTGAACTAATAAATAAAACATATAAACATTTGTATTAATAAAACATAAAATAACTATTCATATGATTATAAAATATTTATAAAAATTTGAAATAATTAATAAACATATGCAAAATTTTGTATTAATAAAAAACTCAAAATAATTAATTTTATAAAATATTTTTATGATTATAGAATTTTTTTAAATATTTACAAAAAAATATTTTGAATTATTTGAAATTTTAAAAGTATATGATATTATCCAGATTTTTAAATAAAATAAATAGATGTTAAGGAAAAATAAATAGACATTTATGATGTAAACAAATATGTATTTTAGGAATATCCAAAATTAAAATGTTTTTTTAGAAACACTCTAAGTGGTTCTAAAATACTTAAAGTGTTTTTTTGAACTTTCAAAAGCGTTTTTGGAAATATTATCAAACACTTTTTTGCTTTAAAACACTTTTAAGAAGATCGCTAAATTGTCCCTAGTTTCTTTGTAATAACTTTTAAAATTTTAAAATTTGTTTTTAATTTTTCAATTACATTAAAATTAATATATTTTTATAAAAAAAAAATTATAACTATATATTAAAACATAAATTAAATTAAATTAAAATTTAAAATTATTTTTATATATCATTAGAACATGATAGTAAGGGTGGGCAAAAAAACCTAAGAAACCGAATCAACTGAAAAACTAAAATAAAATAGAATTAAAAAATAGGTTAATCGAATCGAAGTACAAAAACCGTGGTTTCGACATCCAACTAAATATATATATATATATATATATATATATATATATATATATATATATAATAGGTGTCCTTGTTTATGTGAGTTGTGACTTTCCCTATTTTATCCATCGTTTTTACTTTTTTTCCTTCAAACCAAGATTTTACCATTTTCCTCCAAACCAAAGCATGTAGGCTGTGATTTCTTTGGATTAATTTCTTTTTCTATTGAAGTTGTTAAAACTTGCGATTGTTTAAAAAACCGTGATTAAATTATATAATCTTATGTGTTTCATATATTATTTATGAATGTATTATAAATGCACAAGTGATTGCAAATGAATAGATTGTATTAATTTTTTTCTTTGCATTTTTATTGTATTTATAATAATTATTATCAATGATTATGAAATTGTAAATTTAATTTTTAATTATGATTAACTGAAAAGCCAATATGTTAACCAAACAAACGGTTAACTGAATATTTGATTAACCATATTAATTGTTAGGTTTTTTGTTTATATAAATAACAAACCAAAAATCGACGATCGGTTTTTATTTTGTGTCATGGTTTAGTTAACCAAACTATGCTCACCCCTACAGGATAGGACGAGATTAAATGATATCCAAACCCACGAATTTGAAGACAAGAATGTAACACCCCGAAATACACCTCAATGCTTTTAAACATAATTAGGTATATTATAAGTGCGCTTGAAAAATTTTAGCAATTATTATTTTGCTAGCTGCGGAAAACCTGAGAAACCCGTGAAATAAGCAAGGGTATATTTGTAACTTTGGCCAAACTTTATTACAAAAAGTCATAATATAAGAAGATGATATGCTATTATAGAAATGGCATAAGTTGTAGTGCAAATAGAATGGAGTTTTTAATGACCAAATTGCACAAGAGGAGAAAATTTTAAATCTAAATGGATAAAACCAAGTTAGTCTCACATTTTGGGGATTTTTGGGGAGGGCAAAACGTAGAGAAGAAGAAGAAGAAGAAGAAGAGAAAGAAAGCCAAGAAAAGTATGGATAGTATGGATTTTTGGACTTTTGTATGGATATTAGTTTGTTCCATTTCTAGAGTTTAGTTAGGAATTCATCCTAACCCTAGCTTTGTTGAAAGTTGGGTTGGTGAAACCCTAGTTTGTATAAGATGAGTATGGAATCCTCCCTTTGAGTATGGATTCTTGGTTTATGATGTATGGATACCTGTTTGAGTGTTAGGAAGTTAACCTAACTTACAAGTATTTGAGTTTGGGTTTAGAAAAACCTTAATTAATCTCTATGTTTTGTTTTGGTTGGGTTAGAACACACTTGAGAGATGTTTTTCTAGAGAGTATACGAGTTTTCTTTTGATTTTGGTTGGATTTCTGGAAAAAGGGACGAAATCAGCAAATCTGGGGAATTTCGGGGTCCTACGCCACGACATAGGGATCCAACGCAACAGCGTAAGTCCACGCCAAGGCGTGGCATGTCCACGCCGCGGCGCGGCCGAGAGGGAGACTTGGACAAGCTTTAGGTACGCCGAGGCGTAGCAAAGCTATGCTGCGGCAAAGGCCTACGCCGCAGCGTAGCAGTGGTACGCCGTGGCATAGCACTGTTCACAAACATGTGTTTTTGTCATGTTTTTCTATTCCGTTATTCCGAGAAATTGTCTATTGGACTAATGAGGACCCTATAAGTGTATAAAAGGGTCCATTCATGTTTGTAAGGTAAAGGAAAAATTAGACCGTACCTTACCGCCTCAGCGAAGCGAATGGAAAACTTAATGCCCCTATGATAAGATAGTAAGTTTCTGAACACATATAATTGTAGGACTGCCTAAGATCGGATATTGAATGACACGGCACCTCTGTTACGTAGGCAGGCACGTATAGTACTTCGGTACTCTCTGATTAGTGCGACGACCCTCTCTGTCAGTGCTTCGGCACTCTTGCTTTGTGCTACGGCACCTCGCATCGTACTGCACCTTTCGTGGCACTTATCGTTGGCCAGGTCCTACTCATTTCTTATTATCGGGTCTAGGTAGTCAAACAATTATAATGATAAGAGTCCGAATAACGACAAGAGTAAAGTAATGTACATCGTTATGCTCACCACTTCCACAAGTACCAGACAAGTATAAGCCATGAAAATCTATCGGTACCTTTGTACAAGTATAAGCCCCATAGTACTATGGTACCTCCCGCATAAGTATAAGCTTGTAACTCCAATGAGATCTGAACAATTATAAGTTTGCTATAAATACAAGTATGTGTATAAGTTTGTTATATGAATTCATGAAAAATCTGATATCTGCTACTGTATATCTGTTACTGTTATATGTCTACTGTAAGTGAGTATCAATGCATGTGTACATGTATAAGTCATAAGTTTCCCATTAAGCTATGTTTAGCACGGGTTTTAACTGTAATTTATTGCAGGAGGACGTTCGTGATCTTCCACATTCCGCCGAGTGCTACACTTATATCCATCACCCGTAGGTTTTCATGTCCCACCGATTACGTAAACGTAAACGTACAGCTTTTATACGATATAAAATGACTCAGAATCAACAAGATGGTTGACATTGTAAACACTACTACGGTAGTTTTATTTTTGTATCTATGGCATATATTTGACTCGCTTATAAGACTCGGGGCCCATCAAGGTCCGAAAAGCAAGTAAAGAGTCACAAAGATAGCTCGCGCCCCTTCATCTCGCCTAGGCGGGGTTGGGGTGTGACAAAGAATCTCATACCCATCAAACCACTGAACGTTAAATGATAAACCCCCGTCAAACTCCATTGTAGACCCCAAAACCAGGGCCCAGTGATTTTATTTATTTATTTATTATTCTTTTTTTAATTTATTGTTATCTTTTTTATGGTCAAAAAGGAGGGAGGGAAGCCATTTTATTTTTATTTTTTAAGAGGGGGGACATAGATACAAAAGGTCATGATTTAGGGGAAAATAAATCCAAAATGGAAAATAAAATAAAATAAAAAGGAGGGGGTGTAAAGGTGGTGGTGGTTCAATTTAAGCTTTCATTCTTCTTATTCCACCAATGGATTGTTCTGATTTTTAGATATGTTTTAGATAAGACATAGATCTAGATTATGAACGGTGGAGATTATGTTTGGAGATTTCATTTGATATTTATGTTAGTTGAACTGAAGAGTTGCCGAAATCGCTTCACTCTCAAACGATCGTTGTAAAATTTAATCTTCTTATTCCACCGTTGGATTGTTATGAGTTTTAGATATGTTTGAGATAAGACATAGATTTAAATTATGAACAGTGAAGATTATGTTTGGAGATCTTATTTGATAGTTATGTTAGTTTGAACAAGTAGTTGTTGAATTCGTTTCAATATCAAATAATTTCAGTGTAAGATTGCAATCTTTTTATTCTATCGTTGGATTGTTTTGAGTTTTAGATATGTTTGAGACACGACATAGATTTTCAACTTGAACGGTGAAGATTGGATTTAAGTCCTGATCAGTTGTCATTTAGTTCGAGAATATGTTTCTGCTTCTGCATTTTAAGAGAGAAAATTGATGTTTTTCTCTTCACTGTCCAGATTTCATCAAGGGTTCGATCCTACTTCGTCTGTTGCCTGATCAACTTGAAATTTTGAGGAGAGGTTCTTAACTCATTGATGTTGATTCTGGACGGTGAAGATTAGTTAGAGTTCTAAAGTAGTGTTTTCAAGTATTGCGAACAAATGATTCGACAGTGAGATCTTTTTTCTTTTGTTTTATGAAAATTTGTTACATTTGACATATGATTTATGTATGTTTCTATTTAGAAAATTGTGTTAAGCCCCATAGTTTAACCCATTATACAAAACCCATTTGTTTAAGCCCAATAGTATCAAGAGCCAATAGCTTAACCCCTTATTTTAGGTCCAACTTACTTGGACCCGTTAAATTAGGCCCAACCCATTAACTTAGGCCCAACTTACATAAACTCAACTTACTTGGGCTCATCAAATACGTTTCAACCTATTAATTTGTTCAAATTTTTATTATGTCCAATATACTTAAAAATTTCAATCTATTACAACTAACTCACTGCGCCTAACCCATCGTTCCTTCAACCCATTGCAAGCATTTTATCGATCCATTAGACTATTTTGACCAGTTTCGGTCATACACTCATCATCTTTTAGCTCAAATTTCCATCATTAATTTATTCAATTTCCCAATTTCTCATTTTCTAAAATTCATTTTTTTAATTTTAAAATTCAAGTCTTCCAAAAATTCAAGTACTAAATTTTCATTCCTCTTATATATATATATATATATATATATATTTAAATGTCCATTTTTTCAAAAATTCAAATTCTCATTTTCTCATTTTCTAAAATTCAATTTTAAAATTCAATTTCCCTAATTTTCAATTTCATTTTTTTTCCAAGTTTTCATTTTTTCCGATTCACAAAATTCTCAATTTCAAAAATTTAAGTGTCATAATCTAAAAATTCAAAGTCTCCTAATTTCCACTTCAAATTAAAAGTTTCAAATTTCAAATACACTTCCCAATTCCAAAATCGTGCTTCATAATTCTAAAAAATTCAAATATCTCAATTTCTAATTTCCAAATTTTTAAATTTCCAAATCTCAAATTTATAAAATTAAAGTTCTTAATTTTAAAAAAATTCAATTTCCAAAATCCCAATTCAAAATTCTCAAATCAAATTCATTAAAAATTCTCAATTTTAAAATTTCAAACTTTCAATTTCAAAACTCAATTTCAAATCGCAAAATCTAAACAACATACATGATTAATTTATAGTTCCTAAGTAAATAGAATCTTATGGAGTTAATTTGGTGATCCACATCTCATGTATCCTTTATTAAATAACTTTACATTGGATGTAGTAATTTGTTTTCATAATTCAATCACAAAATAATTTTTATATTTGTTATTACACTAACATTGTTTATTGATATCACTTATGATATCATCAAAATACAATATTTTCTTATTTGACTTTTACTTGTTTATTTTATTTACTATTTATTGTTGATGTTTTGATGTACACTTGTGTAATTATAGAGATAATTCTCGTAAATTCATTAGTTAATCCAATAAAAATGACCACAGCTTCCATAACTGATTAGTAGATACTCCTACTCCCTAGTGGGCTTAGAGGGTAAGCACAATTACCATCGACTTCCCAATAGGCAACATGACCTCTGAATTGACTCGCTGTAGGATTACATAAGTTTTTCTAAACAAGGAGTCACTAGGGAGCTTTGTTTTTATTTTGTTTTCCTCAAAAAAAACTAAAATAGTATACTCCAAAACCATTTTAAATGGTTTTTCAAAGAAAATAGCTCCACCATCGAGTAAGATCACTGTGAAAAATGCTAACCACAAATGACGACTCCAATTAGGAGTTTAGTATACGCTTCTGAATATAATTTAAGGAAAATGTGGCAATTGACTGATTGATTGTTTGATAGCTACTCTTTATGCTAATAACACATTGAATGTTTTTTTATTATTATTATTATTTATTTATTTATTTATATTAATTAGTTTGCTTCATCATGATGTATTCTTATTGTATATTTTTTGAATTTTGAAATATTGATTGTGCTCTACATGATTACTATTTATGACTACTCCCTCTCTTACTTGATCGCATGTTACGTCTATGTGAGACACACATTTATCCCCTTATCTCCGACTCCTCGGTCTGTCACTCTCACTCCTTTAGTCTGCCAGGTGGTTTGATGTTTGATCAAAGACTTGTTGTTCCTTGTTTAATCTTTGACCGAGCTAATGATTAGGAGTAAGGTCCAGCGATGGGTTATATTTATGTTTGGGAGCATTCCAGAGGTGGTCGACATATTGATGCTGAGGAGTCCGATCTTTGAAGTCTTGTATAGCCTAGAGCTAGATTTTAGGATATTTATATGGCCAGTGTGCTCTTCTTTGTGTTAGATTTATTAGGTTTTTTTGAATGCACCCACACATTCACTATACACTTAGTTTATTCCGAAAAATAGAGTAGTGAAAGCCTTTACCATAGGCAGCCCCTTGGGATGTCGAGGAAGTGCATGTGTGGAGTCAGATGACCACCAGATGGAAGCATCCCGTCTTCGCAGAAGTGTAGGAGATTGTGTACCACTTGAGGGTACAATCTCTCCTGCTAGGACCCTTAAAACCCACCCACCCTGTCTTTTTAAAGCCACCGCTGACCTTCTAGGTCGAAGTTTAGATCTTCGATTAGACTCCCATCCTACACGTGCGCATCTCGTGAGCCTTCAAGGCCATTAGTCATGATGATTCAACTTTCTCCATTTTGCTTCCTTTGAGGGTATACATAGATTGGATCGTGAGTATTAAGTTTCAAAGGGGGCCTTTGCATAGCTACGATTGCTTATTTCGCCATTATAGCAAAGATTCTTTCGGGTCCGACTGACTCCAATCTTTATTTGTTTTTAACACTTTCGTGATTCACCGACACAAATAGGGACCATCTTTGTAAAGTTAGAGTCGAGGTTAGATTAGTACGCATATCAAATCGCATGCATATGGATCCATCATGCATGTGCTATTGAGCATATTGTTACGGTTATCGCGCCTGCATTATAGTACATGGCCTTAGTCAGTTGATCGATAGACAAAACAAACTCCGCGTATTTCAAAGACAAAGAGGATACTTAGTTTGGACAGGGGGCACCACTTCCACTCTCCATCGAGATGGCACTGCTGCCTATCCTCGTGGCACCTTGTCGCTCGTAGGCTCTAGAGGATCCCAAAGAACATGCGATTGTTCCAAATAAACTACTGGTTTTCTAATGATCGTAGATAAAGAGTAAGAAAGGTGATGCTGAGACTGAGAGTCAGAGGTGCTGATGTGTGGGATGGATTTGAAGTGCACTGTGACCCCACCGCCGCCTAAATTTGATGCTCGACATGGAGCAAAGATACAAGAAGAGGATGCCCACGCACTCATTTGAGGATATATAGTCATCGACGAGGGTAATGGGTTCGGATGAGGCTTAGTTTGATCATGTCATCGACACACCGAAAATATGGCATAGCCGTTTGCCACCTGGGATGCTTCATGCAAAAGTAACTGGGAGGATCTTACCCATGGTTTATCCGGGAACAATTCTCTTTCAAAGATTAAGTCATAGATGTCACTAGAGAGAGCTTCGAGGCTGCTTTAGGTAGGAGCTCACGTAGACTATTTCATATCATTCATCTCCTTTTGTAGGAGAAGGTTATTCGTATTTATTGATCATTCATAAGCAGAGAGAGCAGATTAGCATGATCATGAGAGCTCACAAACCTGCCATATAGACATCTATGGGGTATCGAATATTGATTACAGGCTTGATAGAGTGCATTATATGGTATCGTGATGTATGGCACTCCTGCCATATCTGATTTCTTCCTCTTCGATAAGTAGTGGGCGTATAACTGGATCATATAGACTGTGGAGTGTAGGAGCCACTGGGCTTCATCTCGTACGTGGGGCAACCGTGCCCGCATGCATCTGTCTCGCCACACGGGGCTTCCTACTCCCAGAGTTCAGTTCAGTACAAACCTTCCATACCACCTCAACCGCTAGTTATCGCCCATACACTCCACCACAATCTGGGCTACACTACACAGGTCAGGCAGAGACCACTCACGCTTCATCTTAGACCTCGAGCGCCTACGCTCCTACATAGCGCCCTAGACAAATTTTCAAACACTTTTTACGCCACTAGGCATGCCTCAAAGAGGTCTGCAGACATTGATGACCGCTAGATTGCTCACCCATTAGCAATTAAGGCACATCGCAGCCATCCACCTCATTTTCGATGGACCTTACACAGGCTTTGTCATCGTGGCCCCGACATACTACGTATTAGGTGCACGCTTTTGAGACATGCTGTTTAGGACTTGATTGACCAGGGTATTGTGCAGTTGGGATAGCCTAGCGTTAGTTCTAACCGCCTTCCGACTTATTCTACACATGCGGTTCCTCCTCCAAGGGGAGGTATTCATTATATTGATTTTGTTGAGTCTGATGATCGTGATCCATATGTTGTCGTGGATGATCGCATTATTTGATGATGGTTATGGCGATGACGGGGTTCATGAAATGTTTCCGACCCATCAGATTCACGCACATGTCGCTCGACGCAGAAGCATCACTTCACTGGATCCCCGCACCCAGCCGCTGACTCTCATAAAGGTTATAGTGTTCACTTTGCTCTTTGACTCCACACCGAGGCGCTGATACACCAAAGACCCGCATAAGTTATCGTATAGTGTAGAGTGGTCGACGTAAGCTCCCGCCCATCTCGACTCCATAGATCCCCGATATCGCTGCACGACAAAGAAGAGCAGATGATAAGATCCTCGGCGCCTACAGAGTACAATGGGTGCCTCGTATCTCTATTTGGAGTTTGTTAGCTTCCTCTACCACCCATAGAGAGACTTTGATTAAGGCTTTGAGTCGAATTTGAGTTGACACGACCACATCGCCAGAGGCCCTGATACATATGCTCACAGCTGGTCAAGCCAGTTGCATTGTTTTCTCTAAGGATGACTTACCTTCGAAGGGTTCAAACTACACTCTATCTTTGCATATATCAGTTGGTTATTTAGGCTGCCGTGTTCCATCTGTCCTCTTAGACAACGGGTCTACCCTAAATGTTTATCCACTTTCCATTGCTATCACTCTAGGATATGGGCCCACTGATTTTGAGTCATCTACCCAAACAATGAGAACTTATGACAGTACTTGTAAAGAGGTGATGGGCACCTTGACTCTCGAGCTGATGGTTGGGTCAGTCGTTTTTTAGGTTTTGAGGATCCTTGCATCCTTTAACCTACTCTTGGGTCGCCTATGGATTCATGGTGCTTGTGCTATCCCATCTTCCCTTCATTTGAAGGTGAAGTTCATTCATAATGGTCGAGTGATCACTATTTCATCTATAAGCGGGGCACATTTGACTTATGAGCCAGTATTGGAGATTAGCCATGGGGATGATGATTTGCCCATGAACGGATTCACTTTTGATGAGGTACAGACCATGGAGCTAGGGTATTTTGTTAGAGATTCAATACCTATGTCATTTGATCAACATAGCAACCCGGTCGTTTTGGACATGACGAGGAGCATGTCGTACATGCCTAGTTTGGGTTTAGGGCGTCGTTAGCATGGTCGTAGCGAGTTTATCATAGTATTGGACCATGATCCACCATTTGGCTTGGGATTTGTACTCGTAGAGGCAGATTTTGGATGCATGGCACAACTACGCCAGGAGAAAGTTAGATCTCAACTTCATCACATTCCATTTGACTATCCTGTTCGTCCTTACAGTTTGAGGTTGACTGACTATTTCGTGAGGGCTTCATAGCCATTATTGCATCCCGATAGATTGATTGATGAGCCTACTGATATCGAACATGTTGAGCTACACCAACTTTTTCCACAACTTCAGTTGAGCGGTGGGGCTCTTGACACTTCTACTACCTTGATTGCTCCTCCTTCCCCTAGCAGATCTAGTGTGTTCACTATGTGCTTTCTGGATGAGATAGCTAATTATGAGGATATTGATGGGGTTATGTCATCTGATGGTTAGGAGCTACCCCAGATGGTTATCAATAAGCCCGAGCCAGATTCTGCACTTAGTGATTTTTGTGTGCTTACTTTGAGAGACAGTGAGAATGCTCCTCGTACTCTAGCTGCTCATGTGATTATGGATGATGTTATTGTTAATATTGCATCTCTTGATATTTTAGGACATGTTGTGGGAGAGTACAATTCTATGGGCCCACTACTTTCTTTTGATATTTTGTCTGGATTTGTCTCCCGTTCGGATGATGTACCGATGGGCTAAAAGTGAGCATGTAAAAGTTGGTAAGAATGAAGCACCAAGGCAAAGAGATGCCGAGTTCACGTTGCTGTGGCAGTCAAGTGTCGCTCCTATGAAGAGAAGCGTGCTAAGTAATCGATTTAGTGACCCAGACAATATCCGATCCAATCTTGTAGCAAATTATGAATAAATTAACTAAATTAAAGAAAGCCTAATATTAAAGTTTCGGTTTAAGGTAATGATGAGAAAACCTAGGGTTTTTCCTTCACCTACCACACCTGATGGATTTTAACCTAGATAGCGCATTTATTTAATATACCATATGATTTCTGTTAGCGGGTTGATCGTGACTACAAGATATTCTCTCTCGAGATATAACTCGGCTATCTCGCAGGTGTATTGCATCTCATTTCACCGACTCGAGACGCATGAATGCAAACCCCAGTGCTACAACCGGAACGCCGATATCTCTATTCTCGATTGACCAAGTGTTGCTTTTACCCATGTCCCTACGAAATATCATCTCGATATCGCACCTCTACATTAGCATGCCACAATTGGCTAAAGAATGACATGTGATTAAATTCAGGAGTAAAACAACCATATAAATTCATATTGATATTAAATAAAACACAATTAAAGTATTAATCCAAATGGTGCAGTTAGGGCTGACAAAACCCTAGAGAGAAAAGTTAGTTCATAGTGATTGTCATTACAAACTGAAAGATTTCCACCATCACACGAATTAGAGAAAGAAATACAAAGAAGTCGCTCGCACCCTCCCGAACCGCTCTTCACCAATCTCTCTCTATCCGTCTCTCCTTCTCTTTAGTCTGTCTCCAATCCTCCTCTTTGCCTCGAAATCGCTCCCCTTTTATACCTCGGAACTCAGGGCCATCAATGGCCCAGAAAATCAGAACTTTTAGAGCTCCCGTTTTGGAATGGGAGACCTTGTTACGCCGCAGCGGAGCTTCTTCCGCTGGGCTGCACTCCAAGGCACCAAACTCGCATTCAGTTCCGCTGTGGCAGACTCCCTCGCTGTTACAGCGCTACGTCGCAGCCGTGGTCTCCTCATCACGCTGCACTCAGACAAGCTTCCCGCCACCCCTCTTGCCGTATTCTCTGCTTATCCTTTCTTCTATCAGTTAGCTCCTTTTATTCCAATATCGCCATGTTCTATGAAACATTATAGTATAGGGGATTAGTGCAATATCAGTGAATATGAATGTGAATCATGCAAGTTGAGCTATAAAAACGCATAGAAACTATACTGTAATGTATGCATAGTTCACTCCGATCAACACCCCTAAACTTAGCTTCTTGCTTGTCCTGAAATAAAAACTGACTCTAACCAAGGCACGCAAGGATAAAGCGCAACTAACACTGACGATATGGGTCTAGTACACATGATACCAGCAAGAAGGGGTCAACAAGAACCAATTCAAAAGATCCAAGGACTACCTCGGTTGTTCAACTTAAGAATTCAAGATCAAGTCAATCTCTGGTCACTGCTGTGTCAACCCCCTTTAAGCTTCAATAATTTTTCCTAAGGAGTCTAAGTGCGTTAAAGTGTGATCTCCAATGCATAGTCTCGATCAAAGATCTCAAACTTGGAATCTAACTTACCTATTTGGAATAGCTAAACACAAAAGGATGAGAACGCACCAATTTATTCACTTCAACTACCCCTAAGGGGATTAACTCTAGGACAAACTTGGAAGAGTACTAGTACCAAGAGGTTTTAGTGAGGGTTCCTCTAACGGATCCATTTGCGACTTCCCCACCCGCCTGAGTTATACATCGGGCATCCGGCTCCCCAGAACTTCACCCCGAACACTCAACCAAACCTCGAGGTCCTAGGATCGTGGAGAGATCATCCATCCTCTGGTCCCATGCAAGTGCTGAAGTCACCGGCTCCCGGCCGTCAAGCCAGAGCATTAGGCTTTGAAAGCCCCTGACCATGCCTCGGGATTCCGATGATGATCCAATTTAGTTATTATTATTATATATCTTCATTTTTTTATATATATATATATTTGGGGCTCAAAGGCGATCCTCTTTTTCTAAGATGTCCCATCACTTAGGTGTTTAACTTCCTAAGGTTCGTAGAACTCTTGCATGGTGAGTCTAGAGTCAAAGCATACCCCGGAGATCACCTGTGTGTGTGCATGATAGCCTACTTCGGGAATTGATTTCTTGAGATCTAAAAGGGGCGGCCAGACATGGTTATTCTCGACTTTATACAACGCAGTCCCAATTGTCAAATGATGAGCTTAAAAGTCATCTATTTTTAGTCCATTTTTCTGTTTGATTTTAATGTAAAAAGGAATAATTAAGATGCAGAAAAATGAAGAAACTCACCAAATTTGTTATTTGCAGGAAGTATAAAAGAAAGAAGAAAATGCTGAAAATGCAGAATCGGCCGAGTGAAAATGCGCAAATAGTCGGGCGTAGTCGAAAGCAACCGGCTAACTAATGTTACGCTGGTTTACAACCAGCTTAGCGAGGTCGCCAAGCATCAGAAAATTGAAGGAAATTGATGCAGGTCGCGACAGGGATCACAAGATAGGCAACTGAGGATTGAGCAGAAACATAAGAAGTGATGTCGCGACAAGGGATAGAGGTCGTGACAAGAGAATCGACTTGGAAGCTATGACATGTTTGGAAGGATGAGCTGAGTTAAGTGAAGCTGTTGTCGCGACAGAGGACTCGAGTCGCGACACCGAAAGCAACAAGTGAGGCCTCCAAAAGCATAAGCTGAGGTCGCGACATGAGACTTGATCAGTTGAAAGCTGTAAAAGAATGAACTGTTGTCGCTGACAAGTGAGATTGATGTCACGACATCAGGAACCCCAGTTGAAACCTCTAGAGACTAAAGCTGATGTCCCGACATGAGATCGATGTCGCGACACTACGTAAGGACTGGGGCCTAAAGTTGCGTGAGCCATGAAGTGAAGTCGCGACAAGATATTGATGTCGCGACATAAGGAACTAACAGTTAAGACCTGTGGAGTCATGAGCTGATGTCGCGACAAGAAATTGATGTTGGGCGTATTATCAAGAGAAATCAATGAAGCTTTTGTAAGTTCGTATAATCGATGTCACACAACAAGAGCAAACAGTTGAAAGATAAAAGTGGCAACAAGATTGAAGCATGCGTTGACGCTGATGTCAATGGCCAATAGGTTGTTGTTGCGACATAAGAAAATCCCGCTTGAACTTACTAAGAATAGAGCCGCCAGTTAATTACGACGACATCGCGACATCATGAGAAATCAATTGAGACTTACAGATCCTTAAGCTGATGTCGCGACAAGAGATTGATGTCGCGACACCCGAAGACAAGTTGAATGCTGCAGAAGACTTGAACTGAGGTCGCGACAACATAACGATGTCGCGACATCAGGAGAGACCAATTGAAACCTTTAAATCTGCTTTCGAGGTCGCGACGTGAGATCAAAGAGTCACGGTTATCAAAAATCATCGCTGAAACCCGTATGAAGAAGTGATGTCGCGACGTGAGATTGATAGCTGACGGCCGTGAACACAAATTCAGGCTCAAGACTTAGTCGATGTCGCGACGTGAGATCGATGTCGCGATTACGGACGAGATATCGCGACAAGGAGTCAAGTCGCTGACCGAACATTAACACGGGCCAACCCACTTGAAATCCATACAAAACCGATTGGGATTAGGGCCCAACCGAGAAACCCTATAAATACGCAGCCTACCCAAATTTCATAACAAAGAAATATTTATGCTACGTATGAGGTCCCCGTAGCCGAGGGCTCATTTTTCTTTATTTTCTTGATGTTTTCTTTCTTTTCTTTTCTTTCTTCCAATGTTGATAGTTAGAGATTAGATAGATTTATCGTTTTCGTTCTTTTTATTTTCTCGAACTCGGATGTTATTATTCTTTCGAGTTGTCGAATGCGTATTCTAATTCTTTCAATTTACTACCGAATGTTTGAAGTTCGCATAAAATTTCCGAATTTGGCACCGCTTCATAATGCAGTTATTCTTATGATCAGAGGAATGTTGTAGTGTGTAATTCAAGAATCGAGAACCCAAATTCTTCCCATTAAGTGAATGCTATTGTCGAAATTATCTTTCCCGTAGTTGTTTCTAAAGTAAATTGCTAATTTCTACACGAATTTACATTCTATGATGGGTTTAATGTTTTTAACTGAATATCATTTCTTATACCCATATTAAGAATCGCTTTCATTGCTCGACTAAGGAGGTCCCTGAAAGACACAGAGATGACAATCTTGGGAGTTATGAATATTTCTTTGAAGGTATATTAACCTGCTATTAGAGATCTAATGAGCTCTGTGAGTTTACTTGATAAATCCTCTTCTCACTTGAAATCAAGAATGAGTCGAACGAGTTATCAATTTAAACAAGCAGAGAGTTCACCTCAATTCGAATAGTGAAGCCAATCCCGTGTTAGCTGAGATCTAATCAAGGAGAGGGTGATCTATTCTAATTTGGAGGAAGAGTAACCTGGAAATTGTATATCCTTGCTTGACCGATAACTTGGGGAGCTATGTGTACAAATTCATAAAATGGGTATGAAGTATTGCAAAAGAAAATACCTTAATTAGGAAGTCCCTATTAAAAGTATATCTAATTCCTCAGATTCGAGGATCAAAAATTAGATAATGAAATGTGAAGTGTGGAGAGATCCAGCTGAACTACTAAACGCCTTGGACAGATTCTAAAATCTAAAAGACACAAGCAAAATTAACAAGTTGACAACATGAATTGATACTTCACAATAGCATTTATCTTAATGTGTTCTCTAAACGATAATCATTCAGCGTCCATTTATTTTCTTAACTATTCTTTATTCATTGTTCTTTGGATTTCAGTTTATTTGATTGTTCATTTTTTTATATATAATAGTATATTTTACAGCTTCTTAGCTGAACATCATATCTTGTTATAGTTCAAATAGTATGGAGCTCGAAAGTAACAGAAGATCTAGAATTCTCGAGATCTCTCAGGATCGATATCTTGATTCTAAATCCAATTTATTACTTGTCGACCTGCACTTGCGTGTATATTTCCAAGCCAAACTACAGACTCAAATGATTTACTCTTGTACATGTGTTTTGGTCACAAGTCAACAAGTTTTATGGCGCCGTTGCCGGGGATCGAAAGAATTTGATAGATCAATATTCAGATGAAAGAAGGAAATACTAATTTGGACATTTAAAGAAAACGAACAAAAATAGTTTTTCAAGCAGTGGTAAATTTTAGCCACTAACTTTAACAAAACCATATTGAAAATATTTGTTGTTTTAACTAATCCTATTACGTAAGTGTGTTTTGATTTTGTGAACAAAAGTTTAATGTATAGGAAATGTAACACCGATCTGATTCCAAATGATTAATTTTAAATGTAGAGGACACTAAGAAGCTTCGAGAAAGACAAAGAAGGCAAAACCCAACCATGGGCAGAAGGAAAGGCGTAACTGTGCCGACGTGACATAGAGAAGAAGCTTAGAAGGCCTACCACTGACAATGGAGGACTTCGAGACCAATTATTCAGAAGAATACTCAAAGAATCGTATGTACCGCAATGATAAGCACACTTGAATCAAGCCAAGATCGACACATAATGGTCCAAAGAAGATTACTTATTGGTCATCCCAATCAAGATCCAAACTGAAAGCAATTCTGGGAAGATTCTCAGATGGCTAATGTTGTTTAATGGGTGAGACCGTAAGTCATAAAACTGCATCTATTCCCATTCTCTCTAAGAGATACAACAGCTACATGGTATGAATCTTTACCATATGGATCTGTTGATACTTGGGAGGAATTAGTAGAGGCCTACTTAGGTAGATTCTTCCCCAAACCCCCTCACCACGTAAAGAAGGAGGGAAAATCATTGTGTTCCAAAGAGGGGGAAGATGAAAGCCCAGATGCATAGATCGAAAGATCTCAAACGTGTCACGAAGATGTCCTATGTGATGGGATAGATCCGAAGACTCAGATGGACATTGTATATCATGCCTTGAATGATATATCAAAAGAATCATTGATGCTTCATGCCGTGGAGCATTCAAACGAAAAGTGTCAAGAGGCCAAAGAGCCGATTGAAGACTCCGGCTGAATGTAATACGAAACTCCTTCCGAGCCAAGAGGAAACAACAGAGGAAAGGGGATCATGGAGCTGAGCAAGATGACAAACAAGTAGCTGGGTTGATGCCATTATGCACAGTTGGACAAGAAGAAAGAAAGACACACTCGCTCATGAACAGGAGCAATTGAAAGGAGTTATTGAAGGAAGTGGGCCGAGGGCAAATCAAGAACTTTATGATGTCAAGAGGTTAATTATTTGGGTGAGCCAAGAGCTTACCATTTCAAACCCACATTAACTCCGCAAAGACATTATCACCCAAAGACTGAGGAACCATGAGAATTTCTCTTATGGTGGAGGGGCTTCAAGGTGCTCAAGGTATGATAACCCACACAATGCCCACTAAGGTTCCAAACAGCAGCCGCAAGGAAATGAGCACGTAAACGAATATTGCACGGAGGGCCCAATTCAAGAACGTATGCCGCAGCTCATGGGGGGATAAGACAGTTTGCTTAACCTCCATACCAAAGCCGGCAGGCCGGGAAGCAACTCCACCAATTCTCAAATTTTTCGTGACACCACCAATGCATCCTAAGAACATGGAGACACAAGTAGGTAGCTGCCCTAACCCTCGCAAAGCCAGAGAGTGATGCCTTCCTAAGGACACAAGGAAGAACCCAAAGATTGCTTGGCCGTGCACTCTTAGGGAGTGGGAAGGAGCTAAGAGATGAAAGAGAAAGATGACAAAGAACAAAGACGAAAGATCGTAAAGGAAGAGAGAACCGGAGAATGAAAAGAGGAGGAGAGAAGAACATCCAAGATCAAAGCCCACCCCATTTCCACAAAGACCGCAGTGTCAAGATGATATAAACAGAAGGTTCTTGAAACCTTCCTGCCGATAAGTATGCCTTTTATCAAGTGGCACCCGTGCCACTTATGCAAAATTTCAAGGACATACTCGAGCAAGAAAAGAAAATAGTAGAGGAGGGAATAGTGAATCTCACCGCCACTGCTAGCAAGAGAATCGTAAAGGAACTACCAAAGAAAGATGAAGGACTCAGGAGTTTCACAATTCCTTGTATTGTCGAGGAATCAGACCCCGTGAAGCTCTCTGCACTAGAGCTAGTATCAATTTGATGCCTCTTTCTGCCACAAGAAACTAAGTTCGGGAGCTTACCCCACAATCGTTACTCTTCAAATGGCAAGTATTGTGACGATGGGTGAAACTCGAAGGAGTCATTGAAGATGTACTGTCATCGTTGGGAAGTTTGCTTTCCCAAAGTAGGGATTTCATCATTCTCGACATGGAAGAAGATTCTCACGCACTCGCTATTGGGAAGACCATTCTAGCCACTGGAGTTTCCTGACACATGCAAAAGGAGTTCTACGATTGAGGGTCGAGAAGACGCACTGCTTTTAACTTGATAAAGTACATGAAAATATGTATTGCAGACAAGGGAAAGCTGCAATGAATGATTTTGTCTATATCTCCAATCCCGACAAGTACAATAAATGATTATAACACCCGCTTTTATCAATGAAAAGACAGATGAATTCCCAAGATATCAAGATGTCTATTCCGAATTTCCATACAAATAGCTTTTAATTTATAGAAACTGTGGCCGAGCTCACAAAATTAAACAATAATGGGGAAAAATATTGAAAAAGAGGAAATTCATCAAGAAACCAAGTGCAAGGACTAGTTTTGAAAGAGTTGCTATGTCATTTAAAGTATGCTTAATAGAATTACCAAAGAAACCATGATCATTTCCAAAGAAGACCAAGATGGTGAGGAACAAAGATTTACTGAATAGATACAGTTGGCAAGGAATCGCTATTGGTCCATTGAAGAGAGATGGTGGTATCAGTCCATCAATTTGTATGCATAAGATTCTCATAGAAGAGATTTCAAACCATCTGTGAACACCAAAGACTGAATCCATGACAGCGAAGTAGTCGTAAAGGAGGCGGTACTAACTGTTGAATGCTGGTTTTATCTATGCTATTTCGATACCGGTGAGCCCAAATTCCACGTGGTTCCAAAGAAAGGGGGTTGATCGTGATCAGAAATGAAAACGACTGATCTCAACAAGAACAAAGGATGGGATGGAGGGCATGTATTGATTACAGAAAAGCTGGAATACAACAACCTTAAAAGATCATTTCCTTGCCCTTCATCATCAGACGTCAGACGTTAAAGGTGACACCTCACTTTTGTTTTTCTGGATGGGTACTGTGATACAACTAGATTGCTATTGCACCTGGAGATCAAGAGAAGACCACACCACATGCCCTTATGGTACCTTGCTCGTATGCCATTTGGGCTAGTAATGCTCCGTACCACATTCCAGAGATGTATGATGTCTATATTCTCAGATTTGGTTGAAGAAGTGATGGAAATTTTCATGGATGACTTTATCATGGATCCAGCTTGATCACCGCGAAACAATCTGGAAACAGCGACTCAAAGATGCCAGACAAATGGGCAATAGCACCGACCGGGAAATGCCATTTTATGGTGACGTATGAATTGTCTCGGGCATAAAATTTCGCGATCGGACTAGGAAGTCGACTTCAAATTCCAAGGTATCCATTATCAAAACTCTCGCACTCACCTACTACAAGAAAAGGAGTACGGCTTTCTAGCATGCTGGATTTGCTATGAGATTCATCATGATTTCAAAATAGCCGCACTACCTATGCATTACTGAAAAGATACAAGGTTCAATTTTGATGACTCCCGCAAGAATGCTTTGACTTAAATAAAAGTCAAATGGGTATTGAAAATTTATAATGGCTGCAATTCAGAATGGGATCAGGATTTGAAATAATGTGTGATGCCAAGTGATTTTGCTATGGAGCCGTGGTTAGCAAAGAAAAGAGAAAGTATTCGTGGCCACATACTATATAGTAAGACCTTCAATGTGAAGCACAAGAGAACACTAACACCGAAAAGGAAATGCTAGCCATAATATTTGCTTGTGAAAATTTAGGCAATACATTTTAGATCCCATGTACTCACTCATCATGCAAAAGACCAAATAATTATGTCGAAAAAGGAAGCGCTTTCAAGATTGATAAGGTGGGTGCCGCTGCTAGTGAGTTTGACTGGAAATCAAGGATAAAAAGGGATGTGGACAATGTTATAGCCGATCACGGTCAAGAGTAGAAGCAGTGAAGAAAAGAAAGTGCGATGTTAATGCAGAACTTCCCGTGATGAGCAATTGTTTACATTTTCCAACTTCCGGTGGCGTCGATACAGAACTATCTGCTTAGGAGGATGCCTTCAGAGTTCTTACCAAATGTAAGAGGAAGCCTGTAATCTACACAGTGCATTATATTTGGGATGATCCACTATTATTCAAGAGAGGTGCTGACATGATCATAAGAAGATGTGTGCCAGAAAGCGAACAAGGCAACATTATGAATGGATGCCATGCATCACCATATGGGGGACATTTTTCTGGAGAAAGAACAGCCCGCAAGATACTCCAATCAGGATTTTATCGCCCACTATCTTCGTGAGATTGTAGCCGGTGTGGGTTAACGTGATAGATGTCAAAAGATTGGGAATATCAAGAGCAGGAATGAAATGCCCTCAAAGGTAGCTATGGCGATACAAATTTTTAATGTACGGGGAAGGATTTTATGACCTTTCTCATCATCATTTGAAACCTATACATACCGGCTAGCAAGATTACGTTTCCAAATGGGTGGAAGCAGTGGCTTGTCCAAGGAATGATACTGCCAGCTTGTGAGTTTCTGCAAAAGACATTTTGAGTGTGATTCGGGAACACCTTAACTATCATTGCTTGATTGGGAAACCCACTTCAGAACAAAATCTTTGCAAAACTCATGGAGCAGTATGGATCAAGCATGTAATGAGTTTAATTTTATCATCCCTGCACTAAATGGACAAGGTAAATTTCCCCAACAGGAGATCAAAAGAATATTTGAAAACTGTGGAGTCAAGCAGAAGGATCGGGTCTTCCAAACTCGATGATGCACTGGGGCTTACAGATCGCATACAAAACCCCCATCGGAATGTCCCCATACGCAGTTGTTTTCGCAAACCATGTCATCTACCTCAATTAGAATACAAGGCAATGTGGGCCATCGGGTTATTAAACTTCGATTTTAAGACCCGCAAGGGAAGAAAGATTGCTCCAACCGGGTCTGAATCGAAGAACGAGAAATGAAGCCTATGATAATGCTAGAATATACAAAGACAAGACAAAGAAATGGCATGATCAAAGAATTTGAGAAAGGAGTTCATCAGGAACAGTTCTCGCCGCTTTAATTCCAACCAAATTGTTTCCTAGGAAATTAAAATCCACCGAGGGCCATACACAAAGGTGTTGGCATTACATTTGGGAGCAAAGGACTCGAGGACTGGAGCACTGGAAGAATTCAAGGTCAATGGACAAAGGTTAAAACATTATCTAAACAGTGGAAGAGGAAGATGCAAAGAACTCCAACCGGCTCTGAGGAAAAGAAAGTACTACAACAAAGAAGTCTAGCTAAAGACTCAAATCGAAGCATTTAATGGAGGCAACCTATAAGGATTTAACTTCTCGTTTTTTAAATTTTTGAAGTATTTTTCTTTAGTCAAGTTTAAATTAGGTCGATTTGTTTTTATAAGGGATAGAATTAATTTTTCAAATCGATTAGTTTAATTAGATTTTTCGATATCAGTAGCGCAAGCTTTTGCAAGGTTCAAGACATGAATGGCAAGGCAATCACAGAATATTTCAAAGAATTGCAAAAAGAGAAGTCACAACATGAGAAAAAGGGAGTAACCTTAACCCTAAATTCGATTCTCGTAGGATATACTTGAATTGTTTGTTAAATCTTTGCTAAGAGATGCAAGAAGTAATGTCTTTTAGGATTAGGAGCAAAAAAAAAAAAAAAAAAAAAAAAAAAAAAGGGTTCTTTAGATCATTGAGCAGTGGTTTAGGTCGCTATTGCAGTTAGTTGGTGTCGACATAAGTGATGTCGCAACAAAACATCGATGTCGCGGACTGCTTGGAAAGGGCAACCAGAGTATTGAAGGAAGTAAAGGTGGTATGTCGCGACACCACTGCGGAAGTCACATGCATCATTAAGTTTCAAATGGAAAAGGATGTCAGAACATCAAACAATTCCTAGAAATCCCATTGTCGCGACATCCTAAGTATGTCATGACATAAAAAGTTTAAGCAAAAAGCCAACCGGCTCACTTTAAAATCTTAAATTCAATGACTTAAATAAAAAGACGCTAAAATCAAGTCGCGACGTGTTTTTAATGAAGCAAATAATTAGCCTACAAACATTGATTGAATTGCAATCAAGTGAAACTTTCTCATTCACTCCAATCCACAAAGCTATTCACCTTCTTCCTCCTTATGAATCTCAACCCCTGAAAACCCTAGCTTTCCAAACCTTCTGAAAAGCTTGTCTTCCGTTTCCAATGGCTGAAATTCCCATCCTAATCCCTAACCTAGACGATTATGAGGGAACATGAACAACCTAAGAAGAAATCTACCAAGAAGCAACTATGATGAGATTCACAGAAGAACAAGGGTGAGAGGTGCCACGAAACACCCGAAGCTCCGCACTTCTCAAGAAAAGCGTAAAAGGGAAAGAGAAAGCATTTGAGAGAAGAAGAAGAAGAAGTAGAAGATTTCGTGGTCGGCTGCTTACTCCTGCTGGAAGAAATATTATGCCGACAAGGGGTTTGTCATGCAGAGAAGATTCAAAATCCTTGCTACGCCTTTCAAGGAGATGATAGAGCGTAGAGGGTGGGAGAGTCTCGCACAATCGAAAATCGTGGTATATAGCAATCAAAAGAGAGTTTTATTCAAATTTGGTAGAAGAAAGGGGATGGAGCTAAGTTGGCTCTCGAGGAGTCCGGAGTTTCATATGAAGCTTCAAAGCATCAACGAGGCCTGGCGGCATTTTGGCAAAGCACAAGCATGGTTCCAAGTTTAAGAAACTTTTGAAAACCATTTTGAAAAATTGCCAAGAAGCTCACTAATGGTAAGGTGCAAAGCTTAAACCAAGAAGAAGGAAGGCCAAGAATGTTGAATGTGGCCCACCGAGGAAGCGAAGGTATATGGTTTTACTTCCTGGCTTCTGTTTTGGTTCCAACAAAACATGTGTGCACAGTGAGAGAACAAGAAGCTATGTTACTGTATGCCATCCTAAAAGGATACAAGATCAATATAGGAGTTGTCATTGAGAACTCTATCATGAGGTATCATGAAGGGAACAAAAGAGGTTTTATTCTCACCAAAGAACTAGTCACCGTTTCCGTGTTTGAAGGCCGGGGTGAAGGGAATATGGAATCGGCGAAGAAGTACCTGCAGCTTCACCAATTCTTCTAACATGAGTTAAAGTGAAGGCCCAAGAAACCAAGAAAAAGGTCGATAGAGAAAGAGATGAAGCCTGGGCTTGAAAGACTTAAAAGGAGACTCCGTAGAGTTGCTAATCAAGGCAGAGCACGAAAACTCACCCGACAACAATGATTATATGTTTGCAGACAATGAAGGCAGGATGAAGGGGCACTCCCAATAATTTCTCCATCCCTTAGCCGCCTCCTCCCGTGGCATCGTAAATTTCACCACGAGAAAGCTCAAGGAGTACAAGAGAACAAGCTCGACACTGAAGCTCTCAATGCTATGTAAGAGAATAGATGAAAGAGAGAAGGAGTGGAAACTAATAAAGAAGAATTCGTGAGAAGGCATTTATGAAAAAGAATTGAAAGAAGAGACCAAAGAAGGAGGAAGAGCTAAACAAAAGAAAAAGGAGCATGAGCGGAGCTACAATAAGAGAACAACAATGGGGAGAAGAGTTGAACGTAAAAGAGGAAATCGCATTTCCGAAAATTTTGAAGCAAAGAAGGGAAGAGTTTAAGAAAGAAAGGACACAAAGAGGTCACAATCACATAAACTCAAACTCGCCATGAAGCTTTATAACAACTAGTTCGAAAGGTGGATTCTCAACTCTTAAAACTGGAGTAAAGAAAAGAGATACAGAAAGGTGAAGCCAAATTTTTGGGGAGCAAATCAAAGGATTCAAGTTTTTATACAAGTTCCTACGTAAAGATTTCGAGAATAAATCGATGATAGAGACAAGAAGCAAAAGATACAGAATCCTGGGCTGCATAAAAATAATGGCCGGGAAAAACTTAGATCCGATTAACAATCTTGCCAAATTCTTAGAGGTTATGACTCGAAATGGAGAATATAATGAATGACCTGGGAAAGAGGCAGATGAAAGAACAAAAGGTTGGATCTTCTAATGATTTTCATTGGAAGAATAAAATGGAGAAGGACCAAGAAGAGAAAGGAAAGAAGTAGAAATGAAAATTCCCGACCTGTACCCATTTAGGTACATTAGACTCAGATCTCTAACATCATTTCTCCCGAAGCATTTCAAAAGAAAAAAAATAGACCTTCCCCCTGCATAACCTTCATTACCATCCTTATCCCATATTGTGTATCTAACAGCTGCAATTGAATCAGTAATAAAATGAGAAATTTAAATTGAATTGTTGTGTGCTATTTTGAATTTGTTTGATTCAATGTCAGGTTGCCGTGTTGTTGCAAGGATTAGGAAATTAAAGAAATTAGTTCTTAATAAAAACTCGCGAGATGCAATGAGCTGAATCTGAATGAAGCAGCTTAGGATTAGGAATGAGTCGAAATGTAGAATAAGGGCCAAATGAATACAAGCTTTAATTGAAACATATGTGCTACTTAAGTCTAACTGATAAGTCCTAATTGAGGAAGGTAATACAATGTATGAACAAACATATTTTCGAAGCCTGCGGGTATGAACAATAAGTCAAGGAACTCGCGGAAGATCAATTGGTTTAAATACTCACCAACAAAATGAGTCAAGGCATCTCCTATGGTTAGTCACAATCGTTCAAACCAAATTCTAGAATTTGTTAGATTATCAGTCGAGGCGAAATACTAGTATATGTTCGACAAGAGATGATGCAGCCATTCTCGATAGTTCTGTTTCTATTTAGCTATCCCTACTCATATGCTGATGGTTATATACCTTATTCCGTAAATTGAGCCAACAAGCTTATTTTTCAAAAAAATTAACCAATGGAAACCCCAACCCATTCTAAGAAATCAATCCTTCAGTAAAGAACCTATGATTACCCAGGAATTCACGGAGGAAGAAAGAACTGAAGTTTGGGGGAGTATATGTTTTTGAGGAACTCAAAAAGGGAATGAAAAGAAAAAGGCAAAGAGCAGAAAATGCAATAGAAAAGAAGGCTTATAGGGATAAGTTTTATCTTGTGGCCTAACTCTCTTGAACAATTAAGTTCTTAGGTGTTTCAAATACCTAGTACCCTAACGCTATCCGGTATGGGAGCCAATAACCCAAAGTTCGCTAAGAGTGTTAGAAAGCCTAAAAGTTAAACATTGCACTATCCCCCGAATGGTGACAAACAAAGGAATTTTCCTGGAACTCAAGTGATAAATAAGGGCATACACCTCGAATCAAGAAACTAAGGAGATGTCCCAAACATGAAGTTTGTGGGAGTTTATTAGAGAAACTACAAGAAAGAAAGGGCGTAAGAGGAGAAAAGGTCTGTGTGGCACTAACCTAAAAATTCCTTCCATCCTACCCATTACCCAAGCCTATCAACAGTTTCAAAGACCGATTGATCTTAAAGGCTGAAATCACCTACATTTAGCGGAGATCATGAAAAACAAACCTATGGAATTGGAAATATGGAAACAATCAAACTGTGAAGGACTTTGGGGAGTTAAGTGACTCAAGATGAAGATGAGAAAGGAATTTTTTTTTTTTTTTTTTTTTTTTTTTTTTTTTTTTTTTTTTTTTTTTTTTTTTTTTTTTTTTTTTTTTTTTTTTTTTTTTTTTTTTTTTTTTTTTTTTTTTTTTTTTTTTTTTTTTTTTTTTTTTTTTTTTTTTTTTTTTTTTTTTTTTTTTTTTTTTTTTTTTGGGAAATAATCTATTATTCAACAGATCCAATGATTATGTCGTTTGTAAAACAATTTCAATAAATGACCTTGTATACTATAAAGAGTAGAAACCAACCTTGAACTGACTCGACGCTGTATGCATGTAAATAATGCATACCTGTATTTAATTAAATTGAATGCCACGCAAAACAGTAATTAAAATGTCCTATTTGTTCGAGGACAAACAATTCTTTCTTTCTCTTTGCTTGAGGACAAGCAAAATTTTAAGCTCGGGGAGCCTGGCGAGCTTAAAAGTCATCTATTTTAGTCCATTTTTCTCGTTTGATTTTAATGTAAAAAGGAATAATTAAGATGCAGAAATATGAAGAAACTCACCAAATTTGTTATTTGCAGGAAGTATAAAAGAAAGAAGAAAATGCAGTGGAAAAATGCAGTAACTGGCTGAGTGAAAATGCAGAAAATAGCTGGGCATAAATGAAAGCAACCGGCTAACTAATGTTACATTTCGGGTTTACATAGTCCGGTTATGAGGTCGCGACATCAGGAAAATTGAAGGAAATTTGATGCAGGTCGCGACAGGGATCACAAGATAGGCAACTGAGGATTGAGCAGAAACATAAGAAGTGATGTCGCGACAAGGGATAGAGGTCGTGACAAGAGAATCGACTCGGTGCCTGCGACATGTCTGGAAGCGACGAGCTGAGTTATGAAGCCGCTTGTCGCGACAGAGAACTCAGTCGCGATAATCAAAGCAACGCGAGGCCTCCAAAGCATAAGTCGAGGTCGCGATACGAGACTGATCGCTGAAAGTCGTAAAGAACGAACCGTCATCGCTGACGTGAGATCGATGTCACGACATCGTGAACCCTGGGCTGAAACCCGCAGACTGTGCCGATGTCCCGACATGAGATCGATGTCGCGACACTACGAAGGACTAGTTCAAAGCTGCAGAGCCATGAAGTGAAGTCGCGACAAGATATTGATGTCGCGACATAAGGAACTAACAGTTAAGACCTGTGGAGTCGAAATGATGTCGCTGATAAGAACGATGTCGCGACATCAAGAGAAATCACAGCTTGTAAGTTCAGAGACTCGACATGTTATGGCTAACAAGAGCAAATAAATAAAGATTAAAGTGGGCAACAAGATTGAAGGCGTAAAGGATCTGGATGTCACGACAATAGGTTGTTGTTGCGACATAAGAAAACTCAGTTGAACTTTACAAGAATAGGAGCTGTTGTCGCGACCACAGATTGATATCGCGACATCATGAGAAATCAATTGAGACTTAGCAGATCCTTAAGCTGATGTCGCGACAAGAGATTGATGTCGCGACACCCGAAGACAAGTTGAATGCTGCAGAAGACTTGAACTGAGGTCGCGACAACATAACGATGTCGCGACATCAGGAGAGACCAATTGAAACCTTTGAAATCTAAGCCGAGGTCGCGACGTGAGATCAAAGTCACGACATCAAAAATCATCAGTTGAAACCTGCAAGGGAAGAAGTGATGTCGCGACGTGAGATTGATGTAGCGACGTCAGAAATACAAATCAAGGCTCGAAGATGGCCGATGTCGCGACGCGAGACTTATGTCGCGGACATGGATGATGTCACGCGACAAGGAGCTGAAGTCGCGACCTGAACATTAACATGGGCCAACCTAATTTGGAAATCCACAAAAACTCCAGAGATTGGGATTAGGCCCAACCGAAACTCCATAAATACGCAGCCTACCTGCTTCATAACAAAGAAGCCACAATGTATACTGCATTTAGAGAACTGTAGCTGAGGGCTCATTTTTCTTTATTTTTCTTGATGTTTTCTTTTCTTTTCTTTTCTTTTCTTCAATGTTGATAGTTAGAGATTAGATTAGACGACGTTGCTTTTCTTTTTATTTTCTGAACTGATGTTATCTTTTCGAAAGGTAATGAATGCGTAATTTTAATTCTTTCAATTTACTACCCGAATGTTCAAGTCTGCATAAAATTTCGACCCGCACCAGCCATAATGCAGCTTATTCTTATGATCGAGGGAATGTTGTAGTGTGTAATTCGCACTGAGGAACCCAAATTTTCCATTAAGTGAATGCTATTGTCGAAATTATCTTTCATAGTTGTTTCCAAAGAACGTTAATTTCGTTAATGAATTTACTTCCGGTGATGGGTTTAATGTTTTTGATCTGAATATCGCTTATAATCTTCGTATTAAGAATTATTTCATTACTCTGATTTCAAGGAGGTCCTCTGAGTGACACAGAGATGACAATCCTGGGAGTTATGAATATTTCTTTGAAGGTATATTAACCTACTATTAGAGATCTAATGAGCTCTGTGAGTTTACTTGATAAATCCTCTTCTCACTTGAAATCAAGAATGAGTCGAACGAGTTATCAATTTAAACAAGCAGAGAGTTCACCTCAATTCAAATAGTGAAGCCAATCCCGTGTTAGCTGAGATCTAATCAAGGAGAGGGTGATCTATTCTAATTTGGAGGAAGAGTAACCTGGAAATTGTATATCCTTGCTTGACCGATAACTTGGGAGCTAAGGTGTACAGTCCATAAAATGGGTATGAAGTATTGCAAAAGAAAAATACCCAAAATTAGGAAGTCCCTAAAAGTAGCTATCTAATTCCCTGTGATTTGAAAGGATCAAAAATTCGATAATGAAATGTGGCGCGGAGAGATCCAAAATTAACTACTAAACGCCTGACAGATTCTAAAACTGAAAAGACACAAGCAAATTAAAGCAAGTTGACAAAATGTGAATTGATACTCACACAGCATTGATCTTAATGTGTTTCTAAACGATAATCATTCAAATAAATTCATTTATTTTCTCTTAACTATTCTTTATTCATTGTTCTTTCGATTTCGCTTATTTGATTTGCTTCATTTTTTTTTATATATAATAGTATATTTTACACCTTCTTAGCCGAACATCATATCTTGGCAGAAGTTCAAATAGTATGGAGCTTGGAGTGAAATGCAGAAGGATTCAGAATTCTCGAAGATCTCTGATCATATCTGACTTAAATCCACTTATTACTGGTTTAATTCGTGCACTTGCATATTCAGCTAAACTGTAATTTAAAATGATTTACTCTTGTACATGTGTTTTGGTCACAAGTCAACATCAAACAACCTTGGAGTTCCCTATTTCATTGAAACATAGGCTTTCTGCAATTACTATGACTCCCCTTTTTGTAATCATGGTCTACTAGAGCTGAGAACAATTAAACTAAATCTGGAATCCACCATATCACACATTGCCAAATGCAACATGTTGGCACATAGGATAAGGCTCTCGGTCTTTAAACATGCTAAAACACACTAAAATTAACCAAACAAACTAAAACAAATAAAACCTATAACATAAAAAGATAAAAAATAAAAAAAATACAATCAAAATAAACAAAATAACTCGAGCCTACCCATATACCCACACATATGCCCCTAAACTTAAAACTGACAGTGTCCTCACTGACAAAAAGAAAAAGAAAATAAAGGCCAAGAGATACGTCCCAGAGGATCACTACGGTGGTGGTGGCGTGGCGGTGTGTGAAGAGAGAGGAGCCGAGCCAAATATCAGGTGATAAGGTCATGGCTGGCAAATAACGTGGCCATCTCAACTCGATGGGCGTTTATGTCTTGACTCGGGCAACCTTGGCAGGCTCCCGAGACTCTGGCCCCAATAGCGTTAAACCGTGTGGAAGGATGAACTGGGTCATCGAGGGACTCAGTCGAATCCGAGGGGGACCCAGGTCACCATCCTCGTGGTCGTCGCACGAAAAGGGCCGCGGCAAAGATCCCCGCTTGGCCTCCTGATCTCGACCGCCCGGCTCCCGAATCCGCCTAGGCAAGATAGCGCCACGCACCTACTCCTCGTGAGTTCTAACATCCGACTCTACGCACTGGGTACGCCGGCGTAATGAGTGAAGGGTGTATCGTGGTTCCCGCATCTCCTCGGGGTCGACTGAATCAACCCTCGCTCAATGACGCAACCGGCGTCAAACCGAACCCTTGGTCATAGCGCACAAGAGGATCACCTTGTCCTTCGTGAATCGTACTCAAATGCGTATTCGCTTTGATTTTAACACAAATAAAATTATACTCGTGACCTTAGCCACGAGCGCGAGTGAGTGCATCCGAAGCGGTGAAATCACCGATAGTTAGCGCTTCCACACGCCTCGCCGTGAGTGAGCTCCTTGGCATCGTGCCATAGTCTATGTCAAAGAAATAGCACCTTTATACTCTGCGCCGCTGCCATCCATCAAGTCAGATCCGGGGTCATGGCCTGTGTGCACTGGAAACTCAACCCACCTTCCTAGGACGAAGAAGGTGATTCCAACCTTGAAAGGAATCGGGGCCACTCTAGGAACAGGGGGCACACATAGTATCTTCCATCCGCGAGTCTGGATGGTGAAGTTGAAGAATGCATTAGAAGTGGGGAAACCATGTTCCGGGATGAACAAGTGGTTGAATAGCGACTCGTGATAGATCCGCTCGGCCTCCCGGGAAATGAACCGATAAATCTTTCGGTGGGTGAGCGTTCAAGAAGGTGGAAGCCGGATCACGCTGCTTATTGGGGTGGACTGGGAACCATGGAGGTCGATCTATGAGGCAGATATGCAAAAAACAAAGAAAACAAGAGAGGAAGTAGAAAGGGCAGCAAAATGGCGTGTGGAGGGAAAATGATCTACCGCTACTGTATTTATAAGGCCCGTAACATCTGGCGTCACACAAGGGGCAAAGGGCCTCTTGTACGCAACAAGAGTGTCTACGAGAAGGAGGCAGAGATCTTGTCAAATGGAGCACCCAAAAGTGAGTTAAGGAGCCACGCTACGCGCAGTGGTGCTACGCAAAGAACGTAGGGTGCCACGCCACTCGTGGACCGTAAAGATATACAACAAAGAAAACGGCGTCACACAACTGAGTAGAGTTCTGCACTATCAAGGCACTGCAAAGTACACATGGACAAGGGCTTTTTTGTTTTGAAAACACACCCTCGAATTCTCTACACTCTTAATGACATGGAGATCCCTTAGTGATTGTGCTTGCACCCTTTGGTATCCCTGAAAAAAATCACAAACACATTAAAAACAAACAAAAGTGGGAAGTCCTAAAACGAAAATTATACCAAAAAGCAATTGAAAATATCGAAAATAATTCTAGGTTGAAGGAGAAGGATATCACACACGCAATGTCCCCAAGAAGCGCCATGTTTAACGCCGTTAGCCCGACATTCCCGTGAACGCACAACATCTCGTGAGCGGGAAAATAACCGAACTGTTGGTGACCTTCGCACCATTACCCGTCCCGCTCCAGCGCAGCTCGTGATGGTACCCTAGTACTACTCGATTCCTCTTCCACTTCAATGTGAAGATTCTTAATCCGCTCATTACCTTCTCATCCTGATTCACCTGAGTTGCTGTAATGATCCATGTCATTTCCTCGCCAACAATGTGGCCATTCGCCTATTCAGACAAAGTTTCTAAGTCGGGCCCCTTGATTCTACTGCATGGGTGGATTGGTTCTCAGAGGTCGTTGAGCCCGATTGAATGTGGCCTCGCCTAATCTATAAATGTGCTACAAGTCATCATATGAGCCAAGGCTTCTTCCAAATCCACTTTCTTCAGTGGTGGCTTCGCTTCGCCAAAGTGGCGGCATAATTATTCTCGTTGTTCCTCCACCATAATTGAATGGTTTTAATTATCTTACCATTTGATTCTACTTGAGAAGCATGTAGTGTTCCGAATCAACAAAATTTGTATCCTAGTATTCCTACCGTCAGAGCGTAGCGCCACTTCAGATAAAGGGTCTAGGGTCGAAATATCATGATGGGCTCTCTTCTCGTGAGTATAAGAGTCAGAAAGGGATTGAAAATGGTGTTTCCTCTTTGATTTAAGGATTTGTGTGAAAACAAGCAGGGTGAATGGGTCAAACTAAAATAAATCGAAATAAAGTATAAAAAGAACTCCTTTGAAGTCTCAGCCACCGGGCTTAGGTTCAAGTCAACCCGACATGTCCTCAGTCTTTTTCTCGCAGATCGGAGGATGACCTATAGTCATTTCGAACTCGGATCTTCATTTAACTTTAAAACCTAAACCCTATAATTTTTCCTCTTTGAACAAATTATACTTAATGAGTATAAATGTTCCTAACAAAGGAGAACACGCTCATAAACCTACCTTTTACAAGAATCAATAGAAGAGATAATCTGACCGGGTAGATCATGGGATCTAGTGATAAGTATCCACTGAACCCAAAAAGTTTGCCAAATACACGTTAGTGAGGGCATGCCTTGGAGATTTTAACCTAAAGTGAGAAGCAAAAACGCAAACACCCATAAATGCTTACATGAAAAGTAAGAGAGCAGCCAACTTACCTTAAAACTGGCACCCAGTGGCCTTCCTCTTCAAGGATGAGGGGCCTTAGCCAAACATCCCTTGATTTGTATCATCAAGGGGAAGTTTGGATGGTGAGAAAGTGCAAGAAAGTGAAGGAGAAAGGAGAGAAAATCACACACCAAATGAGAGAAATTAAGGCCAATTTACTGATGATTGATAATCGAAGATTAATTGATGCTACAAGCTTGACTGAGCTTATATAGGTGCTCAATACCAAGGAAATTACAAAAATGTTTAGAATAACTAAAATTACATCAAGGGTAGATTTGTACAAAACCACAAAAAGGCGGGTCAAAAAGCAGTCAATGCAGGAGTGCAGGGGAGCAGTGTTGTGAAATTTCGCAACTTGCAGTACTCCCTTGCTATGGTACTTCAGAACTAAATTGTAGGTTGCGAATTTTGCAACCCTACAAAATTTTCAATCGTGGTCTTCCTTCTCTCTTCAGCATTTTGCTCCAAATTTCTCCTGTCTCGATCATACATCTTCGACCCGGCCTTGCCCATCATTTGAATCGGATTGAAGATAAAATGAGGTATTTCGGGCTCCCGCAAAACTACAAAATAGCTAAAAAAATGTGATTAGTAGCAAAGCCGACCTCATCGTATCAATTGGGTTATTTGTTGATTATACACAAAAGTGCCTAAACTCGCTTATAAATGTGGCTCAAATAGCACTATTCGGGGTACTAATCACCTCTCCAACCCCCGCCCTAATCTAATCTTCGATTATGATTATGGTACTTGTTTGATATTTATTACCTCGACATCGTCCCTGCTGTTGCTGATCTCCGGGCCGACCACATGATCGTACTTGCTATATCATTATTTGTCTCGACTAACAATCCATAGTGTACTATGTCAGCTTCACAAGACCTCGTAGATCTCCCAAGGATTATTCGAATCGCATTCATCGATTGTCAGTTTCAGAGGTCAGAAATATTTAGTTAACTATGCGACATGATTTACCAAATTATCGAGAACTTCTGTGTCTGCTCCCGCTAAGGGCTTCCTAGGTGCTGATCTATCTAGAGGCCACTGATTAGAATTAGTGGTTCTATCCTCCAATATCTCATAAGCTTGATCTGTAATTTTTTTCATCAGGGCACCTCCTGCTGAGGCATCACTGATCGGTCTTATCGAATCGCTTTAAACTGTTATAAAACGATGCACCCGCATCCACCTACCAACCTCAGGGTGTTGGCAGACCCCCTCAATAACTCATGAAATCTCTCCTAGGCCTCGGCCAAGTTCTCCCCCTCGAACTGGTTTCCTGAATGTGTTAATTTATCGCACTAGCCGTGATCTTGTGGGTGGGAAAATTCTGCTGTGAAATTTCTGCACTATCATTTCTACGAGGTAATGAACCGTGGGTTGGCTAGTCAACCAATGCTTAGCCTTGGCATATGACAAAGGAATGACGCAATCCGAGAGCTTCTTCTGCTACTCCCCATTATACTGATCTGGTCGCGCACTTCGATAAAAATGGTCAGATGCGCATTCGGATTCTCACTAGGCAACCCATGAAATCAGATATCAGGAGCATTTGTAGTTACCCTTCAATTCGTTGTTCATTGAATGCGGTCTTCGTGATAGCTAATTCGAACAACCGTAGGTAAGGCGAACTCCTCAAGTATATGCGAGATTATCAGTCAGTATAAATGATCGGTGGCTTGATCTCTATACTGGCCCATCTCCGATCCACATGTGGTTCATTCCTTTCGAACCGCCCTTCATCCTCTTGATTTCGTATGATTTCAAATTAGGTCATGCGGTGCTTCTCTATTACACCCGATGTAATGTTCGTTTTGGTTCAGGATCGAATGGAAGTAATTCCCCGCGATCTGGCTCTCGCGATGCACACTAAATGCTTTCAAATCACAACTATGAAGTCGACCAAGTCACAAAGACATGAAATAAGGTACACACGAAAAACGAAGGATAATAAAATATAATAATTAATAAGTAAAAGAACTAAATAAAATAAAATTTATCCAGTACAATCTATGGTAATCTATTGTCAATATCAATACTAAACTTCTTCCCCAACAACAAATAAAAACTTGATGGGCTGAAAGTGAGCACATGTAAAAGTTGGTAAAATGTGAAACCTTTACGCCGCAAGTATAATGCCGCTGAGTTCATGCAAAGGTAGTGGGTGAGTCAAGTGTCATTCCTACGAAGAGAAGGTGCTAAGTAATCGATTTAGTGACTCAGAAAATATTTAGATCCAAATAGAGCGACTATGAATAAAATTAACTAAATTAAAGAAAGCCTGACATTAAAGTTTTGGCTTTTAAGGTAATTATGAGAAAATCCAGTATTTTATTCTTCCACCCACCGTGACCATGGATTTTAACCTAGATAGCGCATTTATTTAATATACCATATGATTTATACAAGGGGTCACTGTCTACAAGATATTATCTCTCGAGATATAACTACCTATCTCGCTGTGTATTGCATCTCGTCGACCCTCGACTCCGAGATGCATGAATGTGCAAACCCTAGTGTTACACCTGGAACACTAGATATCTCTATTCCCTGATTGGCCAAGTGTTTCTTTACCCATGTCCCTATGAGTCACCATCTCTCGATATCAGACTCCTAGCATTAGCATGCCACAATTGGCCAAAGAATGACATGTGATTAAATTCAGGAGTAAAACAACCATAGAAATGCATATCGATATTAAATAAAACATAATTAAAGTATTAATCCATATAATACGTTAGTGGCTGACAAAAACCTAGAGAAAAAAAGTTAGTTCATAGCATTTTCATTACAAATCGAAGATTTCCAAAGATCACACGAATTAGAGAAAGAAATACAGAAGAAGCCGTCTTCGCAATCTCCTAATCCGCTCTCTACCACCCTCTATCCGCCGCTCCTTCTCTTTAGTTCGCTCAATCCTCCTCTCTTTGCCTCAAATCGCTCCCTTTATACTGGAATTGTGGCCATCACCGGCCCAAAATCGAACTTTAGAGCTCCCGCTTTGAATGGGAGATTCGCTACGCCGCGGCGAAGGGAGCTTCGCTGCTGCATACCCGAGACAATCACGCGACCTCTTGAGTCATTCCGCCGGTCCTTTCTTCTATTTGTTAGCTTCCTTCCAATATCGCATGTTCTCATGAAACATAGATAGGGATTAGCAATATCGTTGAATATGAATGTGAATCATGCAAGTTGAGCTATAAAAACACATAGAAATTGTACTGTAATGCATGCATGATTCACTCCGATCATGTACTTTCCTTTTCATCTATGGATTTGAGCATTTTCGATTATTCTTCTGTCTCTTCTTTTGATGATATTGATGCATGTGCACCTCATTTACCCACATCACACATTCATGATATTGATGATGAGCCTTTACAGCCTGATTTTGATGACAGTTACTGGTCTGACTTAGATCATAGCTTTACTGATGAGCAAGTTTCACCTCCTTTTGATGACCTTGAGACAGTTGACCTTGGTACAACGGACCAGCCTAGAGAGTTGAGAATCGATACCACTTTGTCTGCAGATAAGAGAGATAGTTTGTTCATGTTACTTAAATCATACTTGGATGTTTTTGCGTGGTCATATGAGGACATGCAAGTCCTCGACCCCTCTATAGTTCAGCATCATCTACCGTCGCTACATGCCAGACCTGGGTTAAGCAAAAAATCGAGGCAATTACACCCCGACTGGGTTTTCAGGAAGGAGGAGATCTCGCATAACTTAGTGTTGGCTTCCAGGCTAGTGGTTCAAGATCCCGAAAGTGGCTGGCTAATGTCACTTCGCTCCTAAAAAGGACGATAAGGTTAGAGTTTGTGTGACTTTAGAAATCTCAACAAGGCCAATTTACAAGGATGATTTTCCTCTCCCACGAGCTGACACGCCGCTGATAAAGATCAAGCAGGCATGGCGTTGTCTTTTATGGATGGATTCTTTGGTTATAACCATATTATGATGGCTCCCAAGGACAGGGAGAAGACATCTTTTATCACTGAGTAGGGAACTTATTGTTATAGAGTCATGTCGTTTGGGTCAAGAACTGTGCTACCTATCAAAGAGTTAAATACTACACTGCTTCATGACATAATGCATAAGCCGACAAGTCGGGAGGGTCTATGTGGATGATATGATTGTGAAGTCCCATGATAGGGCAGATCATTGGGCAGCTCTAGAGCACTTCTTCTAGAGGATCATATGCTTTAGATTGAGATTGAATCCCAAGAAGTGCACTTTTGGAGTGACTTTTGGGAAGCTCTTGGGCTACATGATTAGTGAGAGAGGTATCGGTGCGGCATCCTCGATGAGATCGTGAGTTTATCCTTGACATGTCTCCACCATAGACCGAGACTAGATCCGGTGGCTTTTCGTGGTAGCTGCAATATATCGCAGGTTAATTGTTAGATCACATATACTTGTAGAGCCATCTTCGACTTTCGGGAGTGAAAGAAACAACCTATGCTCAATGATCGCCACTGCCAAACGTCGAGTAATTAGAGAGCATTTGCTTTCCCCTCCTATTTCGTACCTCCCCATGCCCGATCGACCTCCTCTTATTATATTTTCTACTTCAACAGCTTTTGTGCATGCTAGCCCAGCTTGATGATTCCGGTAGGGAGTAAGCTATCTATTATCTGAGTAAGAAGATGTTGGAGTATGAGACGAGGTACATTATGATTAAGCGCTTCTTCTTAGATTTAGTTTAGGCCACTCGAAGATTGAGACATCACATGGCAGAGTATTCCATCTAGCTTGTCTCTCGTTTGGATCCTTTGAAATATCTATTTGACAAACCAGTTTTGATGAGCAGACTTGTGAGATGGCTTGTACTTTTGACAGAGTTTGATATTCAGTATGTCACTCAAAACGATCCAAGTGATTCATGCCCTAAGGGGAGTGTGTTAGAAGATCACTTGGCCTCAATTCCGATTATCGATAGTAGAGGGATTGATGATGATTTTTTGGATGAGGAGATTGCAAGGGTGACTAGTTTGTTTGGTTTGCGCATGTACTTTGATGGTGTAGCCAACCATTCTGGATATGGAATAGGTGTTCTATTGATCTCTTCGCATGGTGATCATATCCTAAGATCAGTTCTTTTGGCCTTTTCGGATCGTTATCCGGCCACAAACAACATTGTTAAGTATGAGGCATGTATCCTTGGGTTAGAGACTGCACTTGAGCTTGGGATTAGAAGGATGGAGATATTCAGTGATTCTAATATAGTGATTAGATTGATCTAGGGTGATTGGAAGACCAGAGATATGGAAGAGCTTACATCATGCTTATTTAGAGTCATGGTCTGAGATTTGATGACTCGGTTACACTCACCTACCTAGAGCCTGACCGTCACGATGCTCTAAATTTACTTCGCTTCCATGATCGATTACATTCCGCGAGGGTGTGGTAGTTCGCCTCCTGCTAGTTAAGACTAGAGTTATTCTTGCTTATTGTTGCCTAATTGGCGAGTCAGAGTTTGATGATGATCTGCTATGGTATCATGATATTTATCAATTTCTTAGATATAGCACATACCCTGAGGAGGTGACGGCCTAGGACAAGAGAGCTTTGAGAGTGTTGGCCACTCGCTTTGTGATACATGGAGAGACACTATATAGATGTGTAACTGATAGTGTGTTATTGTTGTGCTTAGATCGAGATTCAGTTGATCGGGCGATGAGAGAGGTCCATGCCGGAGTTTGTGGGACCCACATAGGTGGACATATGTTGGCTCGTAAGATTATGAGGACTGGCTATTTTTGGTTGACCATTAAGACATATGGTTTTTAGTTTGTTCAGAGATGTACAGCGTGTCAGATGTAAGGAGATCTTATACACGTTCCACCATCCGAGTTGCATGCATTGACCTTACCTTGTCCGTTTTCAGTCTGGGGCATAGATGTAATTAGGAAGATTTCACCGAAGTCTTCCAATGGTCTTGAGTTCATCTTGGTCGCTATTGATTCGTGCCACAGTAGGTTGAGCGGAATCAACAAAATTTAGTATCCTGTTCCTCCTGCATCGTCGTGAGTCAAGCTGTACCGCAGTGAGGCCGTCTAGTATTCGAACACTGTGGACGGGTTTTCATCCTAGGAATGATTTGCATGGGGCGTGAAAAGGTAAGGCTTTCTATTCGATTTTCGATTTGTTTCAAAAAACAAGGTGAGTAGTTTGAAAACTGAATAACGTAAAGACCGGAAGTGATGTGTGAAAGGTATCTTTGAAGATTTAGGTCACTAACTTGATAACATGTGGCAAACAAGTGTCCCTGTTTTATCCTCGCATTACGACAAGCGACCTATAGTCCAAGCCATAACCTATCTTCGCTTAACTAGCAAACCTAACTCCTAGAATCAATTTATTGTGTCAACACAGTAACATGCATCTACAAAATTTTTAGTTTAAAACCCACATTCAACATCATTTCACTGGGAAGACCATCTAAAAACCACAAGGTATCTAGCAATAAGTATAATAATCGTATCCCAAAGCATTTTTGCAAGTATCGGGCTAAATTAATGACATTAAATGATATTCAACCCTAGTTTGAGAAGATGGGATTTATAAATACAGTGACTGTGAGTATCTAAATACATGAGGACAACCCGCAAATGCCCCACAACTGCTTAGCTACCTTCCTCTTCAAAGAAAAGAGGCTTACTTCAAGACCTCGAGTTGTCATCCTCAAGAGGGTTGTTTGGTAGCCTAGAAAATGAGAGAAAGAAGAGAGAGAAGAAAGAAAAGCAAAACCCTAAATGAGCTGCGGAAGATATTTACATAAAAATGAAAAATCCCCAAAAGATTTCTCTCCAATTTCTTTCTTTGGGTTACAAAAACTATGGGGGTTTATATAGGCCACCCATTATGTGAACATTACACAAAGCCTAACATTTTGGCTAAAATAAGGGACAAGGGAGTAATACACCAAAATGAAGTCGGTTTACATTAATTTACAAAAGGATGACAAGATGAACTGATTTCGCTATGCACAACAATTTTGCTATGGCAAAAGCGAATTTCGCTGAATAGCGAAAATTCGCTAGATAAGCGAAAATTCCTTCAGTTAGCAAAATTGCATAGAGATAGCTAAATCGGAGAATTTCGCTAGGCAGCAATTTGCTGCTTCATGAAATTCGCTAACAGCGAAATTTTTAGGTGACTCATGGCGCATTACAAGCTAGGAACAATGGTTAGGCGGAGATTTTTAGGCTGCGAATTTCACGATTTAGCTAGGATTATGAAAATTTAAGCTATGATTCTGAAATTTTCGCAATCGGTAGTACCGCAATCTTGGCGAAATTCCTGGAATTCTTGATCTTCAGCTGCATGGCCCTCTTTGCTCCTATCTTTTGACTTTTATCACTTTGCCTTCATTCTTTCTTTGATTTTTTGGTATGTTTGATGGCACATTAGATAGGTTAAATCTTCATAGTTTAGCATATGTCTCGATATTGAACTCTCAAAGTACGCAAAAACCTGCAAAACAACCAAAAATAACCTCTAAACGACATAAGTGATACTAAGAACACCTGAACACTTCAATTGGTATAATTGACATGATTAGTGCGCAAAAAGCACTCAAAACCTATCTGATATAGGGCTCAAAATAGCACTTTTTGGGTACTAATCAGCTATTGATTATTTCACGGAGTGGGTAGAGGCCACTTCTTATGCAAAGTTAAATGCGGCCAAGGTGGCCACCTTTATCAGATCGCACATTATCTATAGATATGGTGTAGCACCCCTTTTTCTGTCCGACCCGATTGACGGGTTCGAATTGGATCCGGGATGCTCTGATACCACTATATTACTTTATCAAAATCATTTATCAAAAACACGCGGAAGCATTACATTTCAGTTGGCAATCTTTGCGAAAGCGATTTCAATTTGGGGCAAGCCCATAAACATTTACAAATTCAATGCAATTCCTTTACAAAATATTCTTTTAACCAAAAATGGAATTTTATCTGTTCTGACATAATATCCAAAATCATATTGAGATATTGATACGAAAATAATTTGAGAGTTGAACTCCTTTTGTTTTACAAAACAATGTCATGCTAAAAAATGGTGAGGATGCATGTGTGGAGCATACTCAGTGAACTACAGATGACTCTGGCTCCTCGACCTTGGAATTAAGCTTTCAATCACTTCCTATCACTCGGTACTTGTGCATTGATAAAAATAATACGCTAAGCATTTTCATGCTTTGTGGTTCTATACAATTCCATTCTTCTGTTTCAGTTTAAGTCAAATCATGAAGTTTTACTAAACAAAACTTTCAAATCTTTTTGGATGATCAATGTCAATACAATACATATACTTATTTCATATACAATCATTTATGGTTCATTGATCATCCTAAATATACACTTCCATATGCAATAAATCATTTATAACCAAATCATGCATTTCACAATACTCTTTTCATTTCAAATTGCAAGCATGTTTTTTAATACCAATATGTCAACAATCTCAAAGTCAATTTGGATTTCTACATACTTGAATTTAACTTTATGTTTTTGTTATACGGGATATCGGAATCAGGCAGTCCGTGGACTGCAGGACCGATTATAAAAACATTTGTTTTATAACACAGTTCGGTCTCGCTGGGCTGCTAACTGGTTATTAAAAATCAATTCGTGAACACTACCGTCTCTTGTCTATTAATTTGCTAATCGGGTGACACATCAATACATTTACTGATCTTTGCTAAATTTGACCCTTATTGGTATACCAATCTATCCTTAATGCGAAATAAATGGTTAACATTCAATTAAGAGCGTTCAAATCCTTTATAGCAAAATACAGTACAATATGTACATTTGTATAAACAGTTCATTTTCAATACCCATGCAATTTTCATATGCAAACATTTCTAATTAATTACCTCAAATCAATTAAAACAAATCAATATGCTTTTCTTATACATTTTAGAGACAAACATTTCAAATCTTGAAAGCGAGAATAGGAGAATATAGAACAAACCAATCTATCTCTTTCTTTTTGCCTTGACTTCAATCTCGGTCTCACAGGTTAGGTGATCCTCAACGCTAGCAAATCACACACGTCACATTTAATACTTCTTTTCTCACATGCGGGCATATCGTCGGCGGCAAGATACGGTGCGTTTTTCATTTAGTTTTATCATATTTGAACCCTCATTAATCATTATTAGGGTCCTTAAACTACTCCGGTGTACAAATACAAGACTTTGAACAAAAATCAGTTTGCCCCTCTGTGAGCGATATCTATGTCGCGACGTATGCTTTGCTTCTGACTAGCGGCGTAGACCTTCGCCACGACATAGCTTTGCTACGCCTCGGCATATCCAAGGGGTGCCATTTTGGCACCTCGGCCTCACCGTGGCGAGGGCATCCCACACCTTGGCGTAGGTTTACGTCGCGGTGTAGGTTCCCTACGTTGCGGCGTGGGTTCCCTATGCTGCGGCATAAGGCCGAAAATGCTCATATTTTTCAGTTTTCCTCCTTTACAATTTTTCTCCAAAATCACCCTAAAATCCCAAAACAAAATATGAGAATCACTCCTAATATCATCCTAAACCAACCATGAGCAAAACTCATGGATGGATTAGGGTTTTTCTAACCCCCAAACATCAAATACAACTTTCTAGGGTTTGGTTATTACCTTAAATCCCTTTGCACTTGAAGCCCTAGCCTTTTTCCTTCTTCTTTCTTGCAAGATCTTGAACAAATGGAAGGATTTACACCACAATCCCTCTTCTCCTCCAAAACCCTAGCTTTTCTCCTCTTCCTCTCTCTCAAAAAACATTTTTTGCTCATATGCACAAATGTGCTCTTCTAAGACCACATTTGGTCTTATTTCTCTATTTAAGTGTAAGGCCATGTTTGTCTTACACACAAATTCCATTTCTCATTTTTCTCACTTAAAGCTCACTAGTCTCCTTATTTGCACATTTACTTATCATTTATTTCACATTAGCATTTAAGCTTATCATTTGACCCTTAGGTCCTCATTACGAAATTTCCAATTTGTCATTTTCCAACTTTTAGGTTAATTTCGAATTCAATCAATTTCTCATTTTAGCATATAACATTTAATCATATGCTCACATATTCATTTCAAATTTCACAATTTATCAGTTTTCCTAGAAAAACCCAAGTTTGGCTCAATTCATACCCGGAATATATAATAAAATTATTATAAAAATTCTAGGGTATTTTTGAGACGTTACATATGGGGTTCCTCATGAGTTGATATCAGATAAGGTGTGCATTTTAGGAGTGAGGTTGACACTATTCACGGAGATATGACATCCGGCGCCACGGATCGTGTAGCGTGTAAGTTTGTAGACAAATGGGGTGGTGGTCGCGAATAAGAATATCAAGAGGATTTTCTTGAGATGATTGAGATTTCTTGAAGTTAGTCAGAAACTTTCTTTTCATTATGGAGCGCCTCGCACCTCCTTTCGCCTTCTCTGAAGCCACCTTACTCTCTAGTTTATGGCATGGAGGTAGTTTGCAGTTGAAGGATAGAAGTGGGATCCTTGAGAGTAGCCACAGACGTGATTGAGGTGGAGTGGGCTCGGTCGTGATTGATCGACATTAAATGAGAGGAGATTGAGAGCCATTGACCATGTTTAAGCTTACCAAAGGAAGATGGCCCGTGCTAGCCAGGACAAGCTTCTTCCCTCTGACGAGGCTATTTGGTTTTGAGAGTCCTCGGAGGTCACTAACCCTAGAGGGAAGTTTAGACCCAACTGGAGCGGACCTTACATTATTAAAGAGTTGACCTTAGGGAGCTGCATGGTTGATGGACTTAGATGGAAACCAATTCTCAGAGCCAACCAATGTGGATCAACTAAAAAAGTTTTACGTTTGAGACCACGGTCATAGGATAGGTGGCCATTATTACAGTTAGCCATATACCTTATCACATGTTACTCACATATTCTGGTGCTAGCCCGTTGAGCCTCCTTGCACATTTATATCTTTCTCTTATAGCCTTGCTTACCTTTTCATACACAGGATAGGACCACTCTCTAGTGTGTGGATGCTTTAGTTTAGGGATCTTATGAGTTATAGACACGTGACATATTCTTCGTGTATACGTTCACTTCATTGTATCAGCTCCGTTTCATAGTTTTTATGTTTTCACCACTTTCTTTCTATGCGCTTCTTGCTCTATCTCATTTCTTTCCCACTTAGATTGGTGATCTATTCATTTCTTGCATGAGGTTTATTAAGTGTCACCCTTCCTCATTCCATCGACATTTATTAAGAGACTTTTAGTTTGAGAGGCTTATGTCATTTCATTGGAGTTGTTTTATTGTACCTTTGCGCTTGGAGATATGTTCGTTTATTGCCATATTGGTTTGTCTCTCATTGTTTTATTTAGTTTATGCGCAAAAAAAAAAAAAAAAAAAAAAAGGAAGAAAAAATTTAAATAAATGTGCACGTGTATGTATTCAGTATCAGTATTCCTTAAGTATGTATATGGATTTATGAGGATCATTGTTTTGAGTGTATGTATTACTTGTGGGGTTAGTATGGGCTTCAGAGATCCAGTATCATGTGCTTACTTTGAGATTTTATTAGTGGTATGTGAGATGATTGATCCTCTTCTAGGAGCTCCGAGTTAGTGTCATATTCATCATCCCATTTGTCGACGATATGTCTTCCCCATGCAGTGATTTGGGTAGATTCATCATATCATCGTCAATTTTTTCCTTACTGTTATTTATCTTCTTTACTTCATACCTCTAATTTTCATATTTATCACCCTCATATGTTTATTGATTTCGAGTTTGATGTTTCACTCTACATCCTTTTCCTCTTACTATCGTACGTATTACACTTTTGCATCACATCATTATTATTAGCACTTCCATTGGATGTTCTTGTGTCCATGGCTCATGAGACTTTTTATGCATGTGGCATTCCACACACGAGGGCATGGGGTTGATCATTGGGTATTTGAGCCTAGTTTCCCTTCATTTCTTTTACCTTGTCACCCTGAGACCATGAAATTTAACGTTTTCTTTGACAACATCTACTTGGATAGGTATTTGAGACTTGGTAGATATTTGGGCATTATCATGTGGCTTTTTCTATGAGATTCCTTATTAGCGTTTGGATCCATTTCTAGTTACGGTTCTGGATGACTCGAGGTTGCCTTTCGTTATTGGGGGATGCATGGATTTAGACCAATTCCTCGACATGCCACACTAGGGCATACCCCTTATCTGTCGGGATCATCTGTATTTGTTTGTTTGTGTAGACAGATTCTTGTTGAGATGTTGAGCCATATTTTGATATTTAGGGGTTTCATCACATCTCTATTAGATGACATACATGTCATACTTGGGCATATCCCTTATCTGCCAGGATCATCAGGAATTTGTTTGTTTGTGCATACAGTCATTATCGAGATGATGAGTCTTGTTATGACATTTTTGGGATTTCATCATGTTTTGATAGATGCCATACTAAGGCATATCCCTTATCTTTTGGGATCATTTAGAGGTGGTTGGTTTGTCAGCTTCCGAGTTCTTATCGAGATATAGGCCGTGTTATGACATTTTGGACTTCACATCTATGTTTCTATTGGATGTCGTACTGGGGCACCCTCTAGCTTTGCCTTTACTATCTTACATTCGGTTGTTGACCTTTGTCTTCTCTGGTGGGCGTCGGACTTACGCCTTCATATGAATCGGATGTTCAAACTAAATACACATCACATTTATTGTACCTTGATTTAGGCGTTAAGACTTTATCATACTGTAAGCGAACATTGGACTTTGCCTTCCTTATGGAGTCGGATGTTGACTTCATGCGCATCACATTTGTGCTGCTACTTGATTTAGACATTAGGACTTAGTCATACGCATATCGAGGCGTTCAGACTTCACCTTCATATGAATAAGATGTTCAGACTTCATCTGCATCACATTTGCTAGCACCGTAGTTTAGACGTTTAGACTTCGTCTTCTACATATCAGGCGTTCAAACTTTGCCTTCATACGAATCAGATGTTCAGACTTCATCTGCATCACATTTGCTAGCATTGCAGTTAGACGTTCAGACTTCGTCTTCTGCATATTAAGCATTCAGACTTCACCTTCATATGGATAAGATGTTCAGACTTCATCTGCATCACATGTGCTAGCACCGCAATTGAGACGTTCAGATTTCGTCTTCTACATATCGGCGTCGGACGCCGCCATATGGATCGGATATTCGGACTTCATACGTATCACATTTTACTACCTTACCATGATTAGACATTCAGACTTTGTCTTATCCGGCGTTTAGACTTTGCCTTCATGTGGATGAATCTTTGAGACCGTTTACATGCATTACCCAACTTGTCGCATTTCAAACGTTCAGACTTCGTCTTCTATAAATAAAGGCATTTAGACTTTGCCTTTACCTTCTATATCTTGAATAAAGGCGTTTAGGCTTTGCCTTTGTGTTTCCTCGTTTCAAGCGAACATTGAGATGCACCTTTCTTATAGTTGAGCTCTCGAGATTTCATTTATCGAGGAGATATCACTACCAATATTCATAGTCATTATCATCGCACACTTTGATCACATGGTTTATTTCAGTTGTCGTACTCTCCACTTGCTAGCTCATGAGTTTTTCCATGACGGGTGTTGATCGCTATATAGTGCACATGACCATTCTATCACCCATGGGCCGATCGATTTTCGCTTGCTTTAGTTTTCGATATAGGTTTCACCTTTGAGAGGACCTTCTTAGAGAGGGCTTAGATCTATGTCATGACTTTGTTGGCCTCCAGGTTGTTTTGTCATTTTGTTGTTTGCTTTTGATGTTTTTTTAGAACTCCTTTTAGTTGCTTGTGTTTGAGTGAGTTAGTGTTCTTTGTGGACACTTTTAGGGGTCTCTTTTATTCTTCGATAGAGTTCATCTCGTTTCACTAACTTTTTACACTTTCACTAAATTTAACTGTTCACATTCGCTACACTCATGAATTCTATCAAAGATGAGCATATTTGTAAACCCCAAAACTAGGGTTTTAGGGAGTGATTTTATTTTATTTTTAATTTAATTTAATTTATTTATTATTCTTTTTTTTTATCTTTTTTTAAACGACAAAAAGGAGGAAGGGAAGTCACTTTATTTTTATTTTTTGAAAGAAGGGGGACACAAATAAAAAAAAGAGTCATGATTTGGGGGAAATGAATCTAAAAATGGAAAAAAAAAAAAAAAGAGGATGGGGGGAGCTCTTGGCCTTCTTTCGGCATTCGGTGTTGGGTAGAGGAGTGTCACTTTTTTTTTTTTTTTTGATTACTATAAACTTATAAACTTTAAGCTTGTTCATTCGCTAATATTAAATATTAACTTATACTATATTCTGTAGTAACGGATTACAAAATATATACAAGCTCCATATATGGAAGTGTTCAACATTTACAATATTTACATTGCTTACAAAAGAAACAAAAATAAATATACATTAGACCAAATGGTCTTCCAATGGGTACTTAGTGATGTGTTGACTTTAATTTCTTGTCGCGGATTATCCTGTCCTCGGTTTCCTCTTACGTACGGCCACAGATGACACGTGCTAAGCTTATAGCTTAGTGGGAATAATACCGTGGGCGACCCACTAATAAGGATCATCTCTTTAGACACATGCATATACTTATAATAAATAACATTTTACATATACTTATCCATTTCTCATATCTACTTTTTCATAACATGTTTCATTTCTTATCATATTTCATACACTTTTCGTGTCATCTTACACTTTACTTCTTGTTCTTATAATCGTGTACTATCATCACATAGCAGTGATATGCTTCTCATATCACACTGAAAAATTCACAGTTCACAGAAAAAATTAAACGGATTAAGTGCATTGGTAATTCACCAAACGGAATATCGTCGAACAAAGCATATTATTTTTCCACATTTTGCTACCATTTACAGGCATAATACCTATGGAAAATTACCCGGCTGGAAGTGTTAAAGTAGGTAATTTCGCCTGCTGTAGGCGCCAGCTTTTAGGTACCGTTTATCGACGGAATACCTCTGAGTACCGTGAAGTGTTCAGTAGGTAATTTTCAGCGCTATATAGGCGCTAACTTTTAGGTACCATTTGCAAACGAATACTTCGGAAAGTGCAGGCGGAAGTGTTTCGTGAGTAATTTTCCATTTTACCTCGAGAATACCTCGGAAAATTGAAACGGAATGTTTCGTAGGTAATTTTCCATTACCAACGGAATACCTACGGAACATTAAAACGGAGTGTTCAGGTAGGTATATTCCTATCTTTGATACTTTTTGAAATATTTATCTTTAATACTTGATATTATTAAATATAAATGTAATTGTAATAATATTTTAAATTTTATAAAATGAAATAATTTTAATATTTAAACCTAATATATCAAAAGAATTAAAATTAATTATTTTATTCTAACCAATATACTCATATATATATGTATATCATCTTTTTTTTACAGTGTATAACAGTTGATGAATGATATATATAATATTTTCAAATTTATCTAACATTAGTCATTGTTAGTAGTGGATCCTAAGTGTTTCGATTAGTGCGGAGTTCAAAGCCATGCGAATGCATATTTTTCTTGATTTTGTTAAACTAAAAAATCACAGACGGACTTTCGTAGGTAAATTACCCGACAGTTACCTCACAGATTTTGTTGGTATTTGCGTCCCATTTGTAGATTTCCTCGGCTTTACCTCTTACTTCTCCACAATTTCTGTGGAATTTCGTAGGTAATTTACCTCTGAATTGATTTTCCGTCGGTAATTTGTTACCTCGCACAGCAACCTCACGAAATATAGTTGTCGGTATTAAAGTGAGTAAATTTAGTGCAGAAAGCAGATTGTTTATATTACCTACAGAATTTTCCGTAGGTAAATTGTCAATTTGTTGTAGTGTCATGTCATATATCATATACATTTCATTTGCATATACTTGTCATTTGATTTTATGTTTCATGTCTGCATAAACCTTAGAAGTGGCACTACAAAAAAAAAGACCTATATTAAATATATTTTTGTTGACATTAAGTAATATGTCATTTGTATATTGTTTAATAAAGGGAACCATGACTTATATAATTTATATATAAGTAACCCGTGACATATGTGTAAATTTGAAGCAGTGAAAATTATTATATTATGCTAGCTTGACACAAATGATAAGTGAGTATGTGTACACTAACGTTTTGCCATGTGAAATCTGGATTCTTAGGACCATTAGTTTAGAGGTATTGTTTTTTAAAACCTATTAAAGAGTAAGAAAGGGAGAGCTATTTTGGGGCCATCTATAGAGAGAAGCAGGGGGAGACCCACGGTCTTGAGAAAGAGGGAGAATCGGTTGAGGGGAGAGGAGCTACGGAGGGGTTGTGGTGGAGTAGAAGAAAAAACTAAAACAAAAGTTAAAGAAATTACCAGAGTGAGTGAGAGAGATTTTGGCGACCACTTTAGGGAAAGCAAAGATACGAGAACATTTTAGTTTGATCACTAAATGCCTCTGTATCATCTCATTTTTTATTTTATTTTATTTTATTTTATTTTTTTTATTGTTCTTATACTTCCTTAATGTTAACTTGTATGTTGATATTCCCATGTGGTTCAATCTATATTTATGTCGTGAGTGTCTTTTATTATTCCTTGAGTTGATTTGAAATAGCTAAAACTTGTTTGTGGCATGCTTGTTATGGGTTATCTAGAGCGATTGTTTCATTCTTATTTTGATCTATTTATAGCTTTTCTATCCATTTTGAACCCATAGATGAAGTACCATGATCTTATTACATTTTGTTATACGCTCTGATTCCTCTTTCTTTGTTTCATGTTCCTATTGTCTTATGTAGTTTGTAACATCGTGAATGAATTTTGAGCTGAAGGCTTTCTTAGGTGAACATGTGATGCCAAGGGGTTTTACCCTTTTCATTAAAATGGCCCATTATTGCTAAGGTAAAGCTAGATCTATCGTTGCTGGGTTCATAGTACTAGGAAGTATTTGGAAATTGCAAGACAACTCTAGAAAATCACACAAAATCCATTTAAAAAAACCACTAGCCAAGCTGTAGACCTATAGGCTTTTAATTCCTTTGAACTCATTTAACTTGTTGGAGACTTCTAGAGGCCTAATGAAGCCTTTGGCAGACTTGAGATTGCTAGACGAAGTTGGAATCATGATATATGTAGCTTAATTGGGGGAAATATTTGGACTTTGAACCCATCGCACGATTTAATGATTTAATTTATGTTATTAAGCACTTCGGCAACACCATTTGACATTACATTCTATAGTTTAATAACTCCTTGACATTTCATCAGCATGGACATCGGCTAGCCTTAAATGACATTCTAATATTTCTTCACATGCGTAGTCCTAACATTTTCGGCAACATATGGATGAAGAAAGCAATCCAAACAAAAATTGAAGGCTATAGCAATCAACACATGAAGAAAACTTGAGTTTTTCTCCTTCGGGATTATAAGAGTGGAGTAGGTTAGGATTTTTGAGTTCTTGTTCTTATTTTCATAATGATGTTTGTTGGGTTTCTTATAAAATGGTTTCTCCTTCCCTACACACATTTCAAAATGACTTGCTCATTGGGTTTATCAAATGGGTTCTTCCCTATCTTGTTGTAGAAAGAGCGAGAACAAGAATGAGGGTAAGAAAAATGATGACAATGAGGAGAGCGAAAGAAGGAAAATAGCAACCTCACCACGGTTCCAAAGTTGTAAATATGTGAAGGGCCTGGAAGCGGTGTGCTACAACCACCTTCATCATAATGATTTCTTAATTTTGGTTTGAGGTTAATAAACGTGCCCTGTTTTTGCTTTGGTTTCCCTATTTTGGTTTAGTTTCGATTTCGATTGGTTTTTTTCTTCTTTTGGAAAATTTTGAGTTGATTCAACACTTCTTGTTTTGCTTTTTCTTCATTACGTTGTTCTTTTGAATAATATTTGCTTTATGATTTTTTGTTAAATTTAGGTAGAAAGATTAATCATTTGTTCATGATTTGTTCTATTTTTGTTGCTTTTTCTTTTTGCTTTTATCATTTTTTAAATAGTAGTCAAAAATATTCTTGTTTGCCTTTTAATTTCTAATGATATATTTTCTATTTTTATGTTTCTTTTCTCATATATGGTTTCGTTCTTTATTTTAAAATTGGTATTCTTTTATCTTTCTTTTTCTTTTGAAATTGTCTAATACATAATAAAAAAGAAAATATTCTCTTTAAGTTGAAAGATGAAAAAAATGAGTAATATTTCATCTTTTATTGTCATTGTAATTATATTATTTATTAATGTTGTCTCTTTTTAATCAAGCGAGAATATAATTGAATCTAGATTTTAGAGGATTCATGTGGATATAGTGTAATTAGATTCATTTGGATTTCTTATGACTTATTGAGGAAAGTGTGAATTGTGTGATGGTTAAAATAATTAGTTATTAGGTTTTCATAATGGATCTCAAATGGAGTTGTCATGTGGTATGATTTGAGATTCTTCAGAATACATTTGAATTCCATTACATGAAAAATGTGTTGCTCTGTTTGCTTTCCTACAATTTCCAGCTTTTATAAGTTTGTTAAAAACAACTTTCTGATAATGAACAAGGGTTCATTCTCCTCAAATTCAATGCACCAAACGTAGAAAGACAAGTTTTTGGAGTTTCCTCATACTATTTAGGGATTAGTGGAGTTTGATGCTACCTATTCTCTTATAGTAATGGTATAACACCCAAACTGAATACCATTGCTTCTATGGGATGTCGGGTGTCACACGAATACTCACATTAAGCGGAGTTTTCACATATGCTTTCATGTACATTCATATTCTGTACTGTCATATCATATACTTTCATCTTATACTTTTTATCTATTCATCCGTGTATTCATATATTCATATTATTTATGTATTCCTGTCATTCATTCTTCTCTTTGCATAGCATTTAGGGGTATTTCATGTCGTATCCTTATCCATGTAATGCTCTGTTATGCTCTACACTCTTTGTATTATCTTGATAATTGTTATGAAATAACTAGATGGTCTCGGGAAACAAGGAAAGCAAAAAACAAAAAAGAAAATTGGTTTTAAACGAGTCGGGTTCACCACTTCAAATTTCAGCAAGGTTTTGGGCCCACTTGTCCTCCACAGTCATAAATCTAGATTCTTGACTCAATGGGGTTTCCATAGAGTCGAGAGACACCTCAAAACGGAGTTCGGATGAAGAAGTTATGGTGGAGTCAGAAGTTCAAAATCACAAAGCGGAAATTTTCCCTACGGGTGCGAAAATTCCTTTTGGAATGCGAAAATTTCGCACCATGAACTGATGGTCTGGTCGCACCATATGAAAGTCGTCACGGTCGCACGGTCTGAAAGTCGCACCCATGTGCGAAAAATTTTCAGGTTTTGTGCCTCTAACCGATGACCATAACTTCTTCGATCAGAACTCAGTTGGGGTGTTCTTGAACTCTATGGAAAGCCCATTGAGTCAAGATTCTAGATTTATGCCTGTGGAGGACAAGTGGGGTTCACAAACTTGCTGAAATTTGAAAGTGGTGAACCTGACCCTGTTCAAACAAGTTTTCTTTTTCTATTTTTGTTTCCCTTGTTTCCTGAGACCATCTAGTTATTTCATAACAGTCTAATAAGATAATACAAAGAGTGTAGAGCATAACAGAGCATACATGGATAAGTGATACGATGAAATACACAGAAAATGTATGCAAAGAGAAGAATGAATGAGAATACATAAATAATATGAATATATGAATACACGAATGAATAGATAAAAAGTATAAGATGAAGTATATGATATGTGATGCGAATATGAGCATTACATGAAAGCATATGTGAAACTCTATTTAATAGTATTCGGGTGACACCCTGTAATGTCCTTATAGGAAGCAATGGTATTCGAGGTTGAAGTGTTCAGTCATTTACCATAAGAGGATAGGTAACATCAACTCCACTAATCTAAATAGTATGAAACTCAAAAACTTGTCTTTCTACGTTTGAATTACGTTGAATTTGAGGAGGAACCCTTAATTATTCATTACATGGGATTTCATCTTATACGATAATTAGTTAATATAATTTTTTATTTCCTTATTTTATTTGGTAGGTATCAGTTAATGAAAGACTCAAGATGGTATTTTTTTAAGAGATTTCAAGATGTATATACGAATGTGTTACTAATATTTTTTGGTTCTACAGTTGTTATTTTGGTAAGATTAATGTTTGTGTAGTTACTAAGATTTTATTACATGGATTTCATCTTCAACTAATAATTAATTAATTAGTGTCATTTGTTTATTTATTTTTTTGGCTACAGGTCAGGTTAGTGAAAGACTCAAAGTGGTTTGCATAGAGACATTTAAAGATGTATATACATATACATGGGTTATTAATATTTTAGTTGTATATTATCTATTGGTTCCTATGAGTTTATTTTGATGTATGTATTATAAATAAGACTTGATTTATTATCTTTTGAGTATCTTTTATTCTAAGTAAGTTGCTTTAGCTTCTCTTTTGAATATATTATTTTGTTTGTATATTGAAAAGGAGGGACAACAGATTAATTAACACAATATATGTACATGTGTTTTTAATAGCTACATGCATATTTATATGGTGCATTATAGTTAACAAGATAAAGTCTTAGTTATGAAAACAAGAATATTTTGTAATAAGTGTTTTAAATTAAAAGCAATTTCAATATGCCAACAAGTTATTTTGCATCATAGCTTCTTCATTGCAACATTATAAGCTTATTTTAAATACTCAAAAAAAGGCTATCATGGCATATGCTTCTAATTAATTTATAATCTGGTGGAAGATCATTACCTTGACATATTTTTAAAGAAACCATGATTTATTTGAACACAAACCTTGACATATTATGAGTGGTAGAAATAAGTTATATTGATTAATAGAAAAACACATTCATTAACATTTTATATGTCGAGGTTCTTTGATACACCTACCTTGACACTGCAATAGATGACATATAAGACTAGGAAGTTATGATGACATATAACACATACGATGACAGTTAGTAACCGTTAAGATAGGTCTTTTTTCTTATAGTGTGGATACTGGAAAGAACTGTATGTACCTAAAGATACTATCACTATACGAGATAGTGATCTTTTATATACAATATAGCCACAACCAGGTCGCCTGTGATCGGAAATGGGATCTATGTCATCGACCAAAAAGGGACTAAAAATCTATAAGCGTATGCGGCAAGTATATCCCTATAGGCATGCCTATCTATCCAAGTACCACGATCCTCAAGTAGGCAATCGGTTTTATTATGTTTCTTAACAATCTTTCAGGTATTTAGAAAAAGATATCTCATATACAGGAATAACTATTGATATCATGTATACTTATGAGATATTCATTATCAAATAATCTCTTATAAACATTTAACTGTACTTTTTCATATAACAAAATTATACGTGTATTCTCTTTAGCTTTCATATAACAATACATTTATATAACTTTTTATCTGATTTGATTTAAGTAGCTTGATTACTTTTGATGACAGGCGGATCTAGAATCCATTTTTTACTACAATTTTGACCATGTAAATAGAATTATTAGAGAAAGTGATCTTCTAACTCAATATACCCCTATGTCTTAAGTTTCTTATGGTTCAAAAATCATGTCATTTGGACTTTTAATTTGAGAGATATGATCTAAACATTCGGAACTGCTCCTAGACAATTTCAAGAACATAATCTAGAATTGTGTCCTATATTTTCTGGGAATGTTAGAGGCATAATTTGACCATAATTTCTTCATGAAAGTTGTTCTCCCAAATGTCTAGTTTGTACAGAAATTTGAATCACCTCATTTTGACCAGTATAACTCAAGTTATGATTTAAACAATCGGAATTACTCCAACTCAGGGGATTATCTGAGACAGATTTCAGAGACAGAATTGTTCCTTTACTTTGACGACTTTTCTAAGTCCAATGAGGTCCAAATTTGGATAAGCTTATTTCATAAAGATTTGTTCTCCTATAAGTCTAGGTTACCTATAAAATTGAATCACTCAATTTGGATGAGTGAAACTGAACTTATGGTCTAAATATCCAGCTGTTCCAAAACCAGCGTATTAGAATTGACCGAGCCTCACTTTGAAGAATTTTCTAAATTTTTGCTGGGGTCCAAATTTGGAACACCTATTTCAGGAGATTTGTTCTTCTGGGCATCTAATTTACCTAGAATTTTGAATCGCTCGATTTGGATGAGTGATGACCAAGTTATAGTAAAATAAAACATGGGTTTAAAAAAAGGACTGGCATCTCCCTAGAAGCTAACATTTTCTCTATACAAATTTTTCCTCCGTGAGGACCACAACCAAGCAAACAACCATTCCAAACAAGGATTCTACACAAAAGAGATTTTCCAAACCTCCAAACTAGTATCCATACAAATCCTAACTAGTTCATACCATAAATTCATACCAAAATTCCTTACATATCCATACCTGATTTCTTCTTCTCCTTGAACTTCTCTTCTTCCCTTCTTCTCCTCTTCTTCTTCCTCTCTTTTTCTCTTCTCTTCTCTTCTCTGTTCTCTTAACCGATTTGCTCTAACAAAAGCAAAAAAAAAAAAAAAAAAAAAAGAATTCTTCTTAAAGCCATGTTTGGTTTTATCCAATTTTGCCTAATTTTCCCTTTTTGCATTTGGTCCTCCCTTTCTCATCTGTTGTCATTCTAACTTATTCAATTTCCTGCTAACATACAATCTTTTCTTCTTATGTAGTTGAGTCTTTAATTGGCAATTTATCAGTACCCTTGACTTTTGTATTAATTCGGATTGTGCTTATTTTATTTTTATCATTATTTTATTAGAAAAATATATTTTACTTACATTATACCCTAAACATGTTATAAAAACGACTAAAACATAATTTAGAGGTGTTACAAGGAACCTGAAGGAAGGGGAAAAGAGGGAACAGGAGGAGAAGAAAAAGGAAATGGGAAAGAAGAACAGAGAGAGGCTGGAAAATGAAGAAAATAAAAAGGAAAAGTGGGGAGCTCCAGAAAAAAAAGAGATAAAAAGGGAGAGAAGAAAATGAGAGAAGAGGAGGAGAGGATGAGAGGATGAGAGAAATTGGAGACCGATCGGAGGATCAAACTGGATCCGATGGACATCAAATTTAGATATCTTGTTCTACTCGATAATCAGAACCGGAAAATCATCATCAACCCCTTATTTTAGACTGACTTAGATAAACCCCGACTTATTTAGGCTTGATATTTAGGCTGAAGCTCATTGAGTCCAACATACTTAGGCTCAATTTATTTTAACCCACTTGCCTTGGGCTGACCCATTGAGTCCCAACCCGTCTAAGCCCGACCCATTAGGATTGGTTGCAGCTCATTAGGTCATTTGACAAACCCAGCGATCACACATTCGATAAGCTTTTGTACATCCTTATTTCCACCCTTAATTTATTCAATTTCCAATTTCTCATTTCTAAATTCAAGTCTTTCAAAAATTCATTATTAATTTTATTCCTCCTTTAAAAAAAAATTAAATGTCCAATTTTTCAAAAATTCAAATTCTCATTTTCTCATTTTCTAAAATTCACTTTTTTCAATTTTGAAACTCAATTCCCCTAATTTTCAATTTCATCTTTTTCCAAGTTTTCATTTTTTTCCAATTCACAAAATTCTCAATTTCAAAAATTGAAGTGTCATAATCTAAAAATTCGAAGTCTCTAATTTCCAATTTCAAATTTTAAAGTTTCTAATTTCAAATTTACAATTTCCCAACACTACAAGAAAACTGAAGAATAGAGACGGAAAATAGAGCCGAAAATTTTCAGTCTCTAAATAGAGACGGAAGCGTTTCGTCTCCTAAATAGAGACGAAAAACTTGGACCGAATCTCTATTTAGAAACAATTATTAAAGATCCTCTAGTTAGACTCTGGAAAAATTTCCGTATCTAAATTTCCGTCTCTAAAGAAATTGTATGATAGGTTCCTCCCAATTTTGAGACCGAAAATAGAAATGAAGAGACGGAATATTTTTTTTTCGTCTACAATTTAAAACGGAAAAATTCCTCTCTAATTTTGCAGAGGCCGGAATTTACTACGTCTCTAAATAGAGCATTATTTGCTTTCCGTCTCTAAATAGGAAAACGGAATCCTTTTCGTCTCTATTTTTTAGTTCCTCCCCACCCCCACCCTTTCTTTTCTTCTCTCCTTTATCTTTTTTCCCCTTTCTCCCCTTCCCACTCCTCGTGGAGTAAACTGAAGCCCCTCTCCCAGTAGGTCAGAATGGATATTCCTCCCACGCCACCGTATAGCCCCCTCAGCCGACCCCTTCCTTTCCTTTCTTCCCCAGTAGCGTGCCTCTTCCTTGCCGGCGCGGTGCTCCTTTCCTCCCCGCAGGCCGCGTCGGCTTCCTCCCCCTGCGCCCGCGCCCAGGCCTTGGGCGCCAACTGCTCTCCTTCCTCCCCTTGCTGTGGCCGCGACTGGCGCCACCACTCACCCTTGATCGCAGATTCGTCTCCCCATCACCTAGCCACAGTGGCATCGCCTCTCTTTCTCTGTTTTTAGTCAAATATCTGGATTTTGGTGGCTTGAGATTTTTTCGAATTTGTTTGTATGATTTTTTGGGATTTTGTTTGAATATCATGTTTAGTGTTTTGCCTCTCCTCTTCTTGCCATTTTCGGGTGTCGTATTAGTCTTTGTAGAAATTCTATGATGCGTGGAGCTTAGCAACTGGTAAAACAAAATATTCTTCCTTAAGTGTCCATTTTCTACTTCTATCTCAATTTCTTTCAATTTTCTATCTTTATACATAGATTACAAACAAAATTTGGAAATATAAGCAAGTTGATTTTTGATTTTCTATTGGTAAAGGTTTATAATTGCCATGGGATGCGTAGAAATTGATCGGCCCGATTTTGGTTATGATCAAATGTGCATCTGTATAGTTAGTCTCTCGAAGCCGATTGTTTTCCTTATCCTGATTTCCTTTTGGCAAGTAAATCCACGAAATGGTTTATAGAATTACATTGTTAGGATTCTTTTAATATTTCTTGATTATTTTTGAGTTGGTCCCTACAATCGGCTTATACAGTATGAAGATATCATCATGCTACAAGTTTCTTACTATGGTCAGATATTTAATTCAGTTTCATTTGGATTGCTTTCAGTTTTTCAGTTTCTTTTTATTCTTAGGGGCTTATACATAGCTGGATTGAATTGTGATGTATCAATATCATGTACAGAAAAAATCAATATCATATCACGGTAAATTTAATTCATATACAATTTCGATTTTATTTTATTTGTTTTTGTTTTTATTTTATATTTTATTGTGTTTATAATATATAATTAGGTTGTTAAAGTGAATTAATTGAAAGATAGAAGAATGGTTACTTCTATGGATTTTCATGTTTATTATTTATTAATTATTATGTAATAAGTTTTAAGAATTTTATAATTTTTAGTTTATTGTAATTTTATATGTTTTATGATGGTAAATGTTGTATTAGTTTAATAGGATTTTAAATTAAATGTTGTTTAATGTAATTTATATGGTAGTTAATTTTAATTACATTTTATTTTATTATATTTATATATATATATATATATATATATATATATATGTATATATATAAAGAATTCGGGTTTTTCGGGTTTTTAGGGTCGGGGCCCGACAAATCTCGGGTTAGTCGGATTCGGGCCCCTACTCTTAAATAAGGTCGGTTCGGAGAGGTGAATATGGCAGAAACTCTCGGGTTTGGGTTGGTCGGGTTTGGGTCGGGTTGACCTGAACCCGACCGTTGCACAACCCTAGTATATTTTGTCAATTTGGTTTTTATGACTTGTTTGTGAGAGTATAAATTTTTGATGTTTGTAGTTTTTATTGTGTGAAATGTCATTACATTAAATATATAATTAATTTTGTAGTGTAATTGTGATTGTCTGTATTGATGATTAAAATTATTCAATTTACGTGCAATTTTTTAATATGTTGATATAAATATGTTTTATTATGTGTTACATTGTTTTCTCTGACTTTGTATGTTGGTTCATGCATAGATTATATGTATATGAGGTGTAGTATGTATGTTGAGCAATTGTTATTATATGTATTGATAACAAGTTAAGAAAAGGTTTTTAATTTTTTTATGATATAAATATAGTTTATAGAGTTTAAATTTGTATGTCGATTGTGTCATACTTAAGAAGAAGGTAATATATATAAATTATTTTTATTTGTCGTGCATGTACTACCCTTGGCCGGCCGGATCGTTGACGTTGTCGTGTCGAGATAATGGTGGCTTACACGCCCGGCCCAGCTTTCGTGTTGAGGTAGTGTGTTGTGTGATGATTTTATTTTTTTAAAAGTATTAAAAAATTTTGTAATATTGTTTTAATGAGATAAATATGTGTAAGTCACGGAGTCATGTTGTGGGTTACGTTGGTTGATATTTTACCGAAGTGTTAAAATTGCTAATGTTTGACAGCGGGATAGGGACCGCATAGGGGGAACTCTGTCCATTTTTTTACAAAATATTTAAGATTTTAATTTAGGGAAATGAATCATTATGTAAAACTAATTAGGGATTAAAGCGAAATAGTAGGCTAGAGAATTGAGTTCAAATAAAATACAATAATTGACACGTGATGGTACTAACTTCGACCTTATGATTTTTGCTAAGCAGTTTAATATTAATGAGTAATATGGACAGAAGTTGGATGTATAGAAGATTAACTTGCGGATGGGTATGTGTATTTTGGTCAAAACATGAATAATAGGGGGCGGGCGGGATCGATGCAGCCTCAAATTCGGGATGCGCTCGATGCATGTCGGGAAGCCCGGTGCGATCGGGGATGGATCATCTCTGCATCGTACCTCCCCGTATGGGCATGGCATCTTCATGCTTGATTTACTCCATGCACCGCCATCCTCGGCTGCAGCAGTCTCTGAGCGCCTAGTTCGGAGAATGCGTACGAGACCATCACGTGATCGCGATCTTGTGGTCAGTGCACGGATTAGGTTGGCATTGACAGAGCGAGATATATATTGTCATTCTTGGGAAAACGATGAGTTATAAATTTTTTTAACATACTGCGTCATGGGTGTATCCATCGCTACAATTACATTTTAAGTTCATCCGGTTTATCCCTGCAGTGCGTGCTCACGCCATGACTCGTGACCGAGGAGAGATTTGAATTTAATGGATATTTGTGGAAAAATATCTCTCGGGAGACAAAAGATGTTCTACTTTCAAGGATTTACGAATAAATAACTTATTTAAAATATTTTGACTTTTGTATGTTAATTACTATATAATCCCCAAATTATATAGTAATATTAGAATATATATATTATGTTCATCGGATTTTGTTCATTGGAATCAGCAGAAATCTTTTAATAATGATCTTCATCGATCACCTCGTCTCTGACGTTTGGGGAGAAAGCAGGCAGTGTTAAGTTACAGGATTTTCTTAATAAAGTGCATAAAGGTGAACGACCAAGGTATATAAGTGAAGACATTTGGGCAAACTGGATCGATCTTGGTCATCATCCGACTTAGTTACCATCGCCGTCAATTCCACTAATAGGAAGGGAGGTTAAAGGGTTTAGTGTTTCCATACACCTTGGAGGAACATTGTCCATCGAGCATCTTTGTAGGACTTGTAAGTTCTCACATATCTATCTTCTTAAAGTAGTATATTTAGTCCATATTGCCATTAGCTTATTCTTGCATGAACAATTTATTCACCATAATAGTTGCAACTCTTGATAATAATCATAACGTTTGATTGAATGAAGGAGGATGGGCAATAAATTATGAAAGGAGTTTGATATGGATTTTTATGGGTGATAATATAAATGTAAATGTATTTTCTTGATGTTTGAATAAGAGGTTTGTTAAATATGAGGGGAAATTACTGTAGAAATTTTTAAATTATGGGCTATTTGTTAGTGTTAAGGACTCATATTTTACAATACGTTGGCGTTAAAATAACAATACATATCTACATGTATTCTTGTTGTTGTGGAGTCTTCATAGTAGGTCACCTTGTCATATGAGTTGTTTTTACACACTTATACGAAATCATGATGATTGACATTAAATCCGTGATTGTGTTAGACAAATTCATGTACGCTAATTTCCAAAACTTAATATTCATTTTCTTTTAACCCCTTAGTTTCATTTTACTATTTACATAACATTGATTAATTTTTTATTCACTGGAGCGAGTAGTAAAGAGAGTCTTTAAGTCAACGGATAAACAATAATGTTGATCATGCTGCGTGTATTGAAATTTGTTGGCGGTAGGGATCGTTGTGGGCTGAGGTCTTTGGTTTGGGCTCTGTCTGAATGTTTAATTATTCGCATACATTATCCTCTCTCCTCTAGTACTACGGCTGGTAGGCTTGTGGCAACTACAATGAGGTCCTTGAGCTCACAGCGATCTGGTCAATACTAATGGACCCGTATCAATAAGATGGAGGACTTCATTAGGCTGTAGATTACTGTGACCCCTTAAGCCTTAGTCTGTGATCGTCCCATGTCTCATGATCTTAGTTATTATTTTAGAATTATTATCTTTTTTTATTTGTAATCTCTACTACACTTTTATATATTAATACATTACCTCATACAATATTTTTTATATTTATTTATTGTTTATTTAATTTTTCATTATATAAAATTAAGAATAATTTAAATTTATATTATTTTATTTTTTAATATATTAAAAAAATTCCAATAAATTAGAGACGAAAATTCATTATATAAAATTAAGGAAAATTTAAATTTAATATTATTTATTTTAATATATTAAAAAAATTCAATAAAAATAGAGACGGAATAATTCATTCCGTCTCTATTTTTATGACAGAGTGATTTTCCGTCTCTATTTTGAAACGGAAAAGGGCGTTTAGGTCTCTAAAAATGAAGACGAACTCAAATTAGTCTCTATTTCTAGAGGCAGAAAATCAATTAAGTCTCTAAAAATAGAAGACGAATAAATTACGTGTCTAAAAATAGAAATGAGGAACATTTTGGTATAATTTTGGGAGCCCGACCCGAAATGAGGCCGAGGAAAATTTCCGTCTCTATTTTCAATAGAGCAATTCCGTCTCTAACTCAGATTTCTTGTTGTACGATTAAAATTCAAATTTTTCATAATTTAAAAATTCAAATATCTGTTCCCCAATTTCAAATTTAAATTCCAAATCACTTAAATTTATAAAATTAAAGTTCTTAATTTAAAATTTCAAATTTCCAAATCTAATTCAAAATTCTCAAACTTCAAATTCATTTAAAAAATTCTCAATTTCCAAAATTTCAAACTTTCAATTTTCAAAACCTCAATTTCAAATTAGTTTTCAAAATTTCCAAACACATGATTAATTTTATAGTTCCTATAAAATGGAATCTTGTGAAGTTAACTTGTGTAACATGTAAATGGGCTTGGATGAGGTCTGACATCTCATGTACCCTTTATTAAATAACTTTGACACTGGATGTACAATTGTTTTCATAATTCGATCCACCATCTGTTCTATATTTGTTATGACATTAACATTGTTGCTTTCTATTGATAGCGTTTATGATGTACATCAAGCGGTACATAACTACTCTATTGACTTTTTAACAATTTATTTTATTTATTATTTATTTGTTGATGTTTTGATATACACTTGTGTAATTATGAAATAATTTTTGGTATCCAGTAGTTAATCAATCAATGACCACAGTTTCTATAATCGGATTAGTAGATACCCGACTTTAGGGGCTTAGAGGGGTGCTACAGCTCACTACCGTACCTTCCCAATAGGTAACATAACCTTTGAATTTGGACTCGGTTTCGTAGACATGTCTTTTCTAAACAAAGAGTCACACTAGGGTTTTTATTTCTTATTTTGATTTCCCTTGAAAAAAAAAAACTAAAATAAGTAGCGACTCTAAAAACTATATATTTTTTTTAAATGGTTTTTCAATTTGCATACACACATTAAATTGACTAAATACACCTTGTAAACAGTTTGCTTGTAATTATTTAAGTTAAGAAATTCGATTGATTTGCCCTTAAGGCCCCTCAGGCAGTAAAAGGGTGGAAAGGGGTTATAAGAGATCCAAGTTCGAATCCTTGTAGAAAGCGAGTGGATGTCAATTTTTTTATTAATCCTGAATTAATCTCTTAAAAGCACATTTTTAATCTCAACCACATAAGCATAATTGAATGTAAGTCACCAAAGTCAAAACCCATTTATCGTTAATTTAACCAAAGGCCCAAATCTCAGTCTTAGATGTGAGCCCAATCAAACACCACTAAAGTTAAAGGTTCAAGCAACACCACTGCCAAAGTAAAGCTTTTGCTAATTCTCAATTAACTTGGGAATTGTTCTTTACAAATGAAAATATGTTCTTTTTGTGATAACTAGTTCCACAAAGTGTGTGTTTTTTTCTAGGATCGTATTATAATTGTTTTCAATTATCGTCTAGGAGGTGTTCTAGAAATAGTAAGAATGGAAATGATTGAAACTCTCAGAGTATTATGGTAAAACTTATTTTTAAAAATATTTGAAAAATAAAAAAACAATTTAAGAATATTATAAAACCATTCTTAAAAAATATTCTAAAAAATTATTTTTTAAATGTGGTTTTCATCGAAGTTACAAACAGATATGTTGTTATTCTCAATATGTAAAGTTTAACGTAGTTCAACCACATTAAAATTCAAGTATATGTATGTAATTATAGGGTTATGTTGCCAAATTAACCAATCAACACATCTGAAAAAATCTTTGCTTTAGAATGAAAAACAATTTTCTAACCCATAAAACAAAAATGATAAATTTCTGACAAGAAATTCCTTTTAAAACATTTTTTTCAAAAATAGATCGTTTTCAAAAGGTATTTTCAATTTTTATTTTATTTTATAATATTTAGAACAAAAAGTAAATTAAAAAGATACTTTAGGAATAACACATTCATGAAGAATGAACTTAAACACTATTTTTCATAATTAAGGTGTTAAATAGAATCGTACGCTTAGAAATGAGTCAGAATTTTTTCGGTAACTATTTTCAAAAAATGTATTTAATCACTATTTCAAAAGCATTTTCTAAAAACACATCTTAAGATTCCATTAGCTAAGAAATGATTTTCCAAATATAACTTGCATACTACGCTGAGATAGAAATAATCTTATCAGAATTCAACGATTTAAAATATCATACTACATATCTCTTACAAAAGACATCAAAACATAAGATAGCCATATCAAAATATATACACTCTAGATCATATATAACTAATTACAACACTCGCTTTTTCATTGTCAATCATAATATGTTAAATAAAAATGGAAGATGAAGTACCATCTAGAGGTTATGTTATTTCTGTCATACTGTAGGCATTCTCTTTAAAATTTTGCTCAACCTTCAATGTTGGAAGGGACATTTTAATATGCTCTAATTCCATGGTAACCTCTTTCATTGTAGGTCTTTTCTTTCCATTCAAGTTCAAGCATCGATATGCAAGGTTAGAAAGAGCCAAGATATCTTCTTGTCCTTCCTCCTTTACAACTCGAGCATCAAGAATATCAAATAGACAAGACTCTTGTAATGACAAAATAAAATGTGTTGTCAAACTTTTCTCTTCTTGTGATCTTATTGAGCAAATTGGTTTTTTTCCTGTCAAAAGTTAAACAAAAACAACTCTAAAACTATATACATCACTTTTGTCAGTAAATTGACTTGACTGAAAATATTTTGGATCCAAGTAACTGAAAGTCCCTTGTACAAGAGTAGTCAAATGAGTTTTCTCTATAACAACCGACCTCGATGTACCAAAATCAAACACTTTTGCTCTATATTTATCATCCAAAAGTATATTTGT